>JAKLMZ010000006.1:600000-824899 GCA_022813185.1 Floridaphiala radiotolerans | reverse complement strand
AGAAATTACCTGGGTAAAAGTTGGCGTCACTCCGAAAATTACCTGGGTAAAAGTTGGCGTCACTTCAGAAATTACCTAGGTAAAGGTTGGCGTCACTCCGAAAATTACCTAGCTAATTCTAAGTTTTACTTGGTTTTATTCTTAAGGACTTTTAAAATATATTATATAATATAGTAAATATATTAAAAAAAAATAGTAGAGTGTAATCTGGGGCTTTATACTGCATAGGGCTTTGCATATTAAAAGTACGCGCCGCGCATTTAACACGCGTTATCTCCGATAATAACCAAGATATCTACTAAAAGAACACCCGATTCTGAAATTTCAGTTCATAAGGCTATTATTCTATACCAAAATCAAGAATTTCTAACTGTTATTGCTGCTTCTCGCCATTTCAAAGTTTCACGTCATACTATCCAACGCAGGCTCCACAGAAGCAATACGCAAGCTATAAGTCACGAAGGGCAACAAATACTTACAAACGCGGAGGAATCTACTCTAGTACGATGGATAAAGCGATACACTATTACTGGAATACCTCTTACTATCTCGTTGTTGAAAGAACTTGCAGAACACCTGCGGGCCGCACGCGTTACGTACGCATCACGCTCTACTCAACCTACTCCTCAACTTGCTCCTATCGGCTACTGTTAGGTAGATCGCTTTAAAAAACGACATCCTAAGGTTACTACAGTATCTGCGCGCTATCTTGAGCATGTACAAAAAGAAGGAGCAACGTCTGAGCATGTAGAGCGCTGGTTTAACGCAGTCGCTTCAAAGTTTCAAGAGCATAACTACGCTCCTTGCAACGTCTGGAATATGGATGAGTCCGGTTTTGGTATTGGTGAAGAGCAGGTTATGAAAGTGCTTGTCTACCTTGATAGTCAACAGAAGCATAGGGTCATCGGAGGTAAGCAAGAGTGGGTAACAGACATTGAATGCATCAACGCCGCAGGCGAAGCGCTTGCGCCTCTCTTAATATTTAAGGGTAGCGACGTTAATACACGTTGGATTAATAAACGCTCACCTTAAGGATGGCACTATGCAACTAGCAAGAACGGCTGGACGTCAAATGATCTAGGTTTTGCATGGTTAACCCGGGTTTTTGACCCTCTTACGCGCGAGAAGGCTGCGGGACGCCAGCGTTTACTCATCGCTGACGGACATGGGAGCCATATTCAAGGCGATTTTATTGCGTATTGTATGGAAAACTAGATCGAACTTCTTATTATGCCTCCTCATTGCTCGCATATCCTCCAACCGCTTGACGTTGGTGTGTTTTCTGCGTTTAAACGGTTCCACACGGTTAAAACGCATGCGATCTCCCGGCTCAGCTCACAGCGTATTCCGCGCTCAGAATGGATTGAACTTCTTTCTCGCGCGAGGGTAAAGGCTATGAGCAAAGAAAACATTCTATCTGGATGGCGTCGAGCTGGCTTATGGCCTGTGAATCGCATGCGCGTCCTCCGAGAGCTCCCTCATAGACGCCATCAACCCACTTCTGAGCCAGCTACACCACGCGAAACAGGTGATCTTGATCTCTCTTTGTTACAAAGCTCTCATCCAGAGCTAATTGAACTATCAGCATCAAACAAAGAATTTACACAAGCGTTACGCGGCTGTGAAGACGTTGTTCCGCCGGTGCAGCGCTATGCGGAGCGGATTACTAGGTTATGCGAAACCCAGAATGCTACAATCGCCATTATGGCTAAGCAGTTGGCTGATCAATCAGAGCTTCTTAAGAAGCGAAAGAAGGCTTCTATAGGAAAAAGAGTCTGATTAGATAGTGTTACTATCTATATGACTGAAGAAGTCTTGCGAGTAGCCCGCGAGGAGGAGGCGCGAAGCGTGATAAAACGACGTCGCATACAACCACAAAAGGTCATTCTCGTAAAAGTAGAAAGCGAGGAGGAAGATGAGATATCTGAGGATTCAGAGAATAACTTTTGTAGCCCTCCGGCGTTACGTAGGCGATGCGGACTCTTTTCGCATGTAGAAATCTAGTTTTTAATATGCAAAGGCCTGTGCGGTGTAAAGCCCCAAGTCATATTACTACTTACTCTACCTTAGTAAAATTGGCCGTCACTTTAGAAATTACCTAGGTAGAAGTTGGTGTCACTTCATGAATTACCTAGGTAAAGGTTGGCGTCACTTCAGAAATTACCTAGGTAAATTTCTAAATTTTCCGTCACTACGTGCAGTGACACGCTAAAATGTAGTCCGTGCACAATTAAGGTTTGTTAGTCACTGGTGCACCAGTGACGGGGAAAATAATAGTTAGGGTTTGATTTTGGTGGAGGAACCTAGCTTCCCTAGCCCGATAGCCCTCTAGGACCCTACCACTAGTATTGGGGCTTAGTGGTAAGGCCCCCCCAAATCTACTAGAAGGTCTAGAGGCTCTAGAGCTACTAGAACTACTAGATCTAGTTGAGCTACTAGCTCTAGAAGAAGAGGAAGGAGGAGGTAAACCTCTACCCCTAGCTTTTTTCTCCCTATTTTTCCTAGAGGGGGATAAAGACCTTTGAGACCGAGAGGGACCCCTTAGGGCTAGCTCTAGTGGTTTCCTACTAGCCCTAGCCTCCCTAGCCCTATCTACCACGTTTTGGCTTGTGGTAAAGTAGCGTTGGGACTAACTCCTAAAGAAACACTGGACTTTTTGGTTTTCTAGGTAGTAGGGAGCTAGACTAGCTAGTCTATCCCTAGGTTTACTACCTATACTAGAGCTATAGAGCTTATGTACCTTATTAAGGTGTACCCTTAGCTTCTTATAGTCTAGGACCGCAAAATCATATTGTTTACAAGAGAAACCAAGCTCCCCCCTATCTAGATCCTTAAAGTAGTAGGAATTAGAGCTAGGGAGCTCTACTAGGTTCTCCTCTACTACCTCTAGGTCCTCTAGGGAGTCTATAAGCTCTAGGATTTGGTCCTTTGTAGCTTGGCCGCGGTGCTCGTCCCTTTGGCGAAAGTGCTCTAGGATAGAGCCTTTACCTCTAAGGCAAACCTTACAACGGCTACAAATAAGGACCTTGAAATCCCTAGAATAGCTTAGACCTAGCCCTAGAGGTCTAGTATAGGTAGGTCTATAGTCTAGGGAGGTAGGAGGAGGAGGAGGAGGAGGAAGAGGGGGAGGAGGTCCTAGGAGCTCTATCCTCTTGGGAACCTCGGTTTTCTCGACCACGACTACTTACCCTATTACCACTACTACTTACCCTACTAGCCATAATCTAAACTATACTATCTAGAGCCTTAGAAGGGCTTTCTTTTGTTTTCTTTTAGAAGGAGGGTAAATTTTTTTCTATAGAGAGTAAAGACTTTTTTTTTTAGGTTTTTTTTTTCCTAGAGAGATACTAATCCCTATTAGGGTAGTAATAAGGAAAGTAAAAGAAACTAGTAGGGAAAGAAATAGGGGAAAGCTATCTAAGGCTAGTGTAGTAAGGTAGAGGTAATAAGGTAGTAGTAGTTTGGACCCTTTATCTCCTAGGGAAATTTAGAAGGATAAGGGGTAGATTTCTCTTAACCCTTCTCTATCTATTAAAAAGGGTTAGTAGTCTTTTCTATTACCCTTAGAAAATCCCTTAGCTATTACTATTTATTTACTTTCTAGAGAGGTAAAAGAAAAAAGGGAAGGGGGGGGGGTAGGGAAAGGGATTAATCCCTCTCCCTAGCTAGCCCTTTATCTAGGTAGCCCTAGAGGGTAAACCTAGCTAAATAACGCTCTACTATAGTAAGAATATATAGTAGTAGCTACCTAGCTAAGAAAATCCCACTAGAAACTCCCCTAGAAGGTAAAGGGGGGTGAAAAGGTGGAGGTAAAAGGATAGCCTTTAGGGGACTAGTTCCAAGGTTGGCGGGGTACTAGTAAAGGCTCTAGTAGGGAAAGTTGGTGGTATAAAGCTCAAAAAATAGGTTAGAACTATAGTAGGTGTGATAGCCACCAAGTTAGGTGTAGTAGGGAAGGTGGTTATTTAGGGGAAGAAGCCAAAGTAAGGAGAGAAATCCTTTCTCCCTTAGGGGCGGGGTAGGTCACATGGTCTAGGTCTAGGTTATGTAATCTAATCCTTACCTTTAGATAAGTAGAAAATAGCACCCTTTTTTTAAAGTTCTAAAAACTATCCTAGGTTACTTTACTTTAGGTTTTATTCTAGGAATTTAACCCTAGCTTAAAATCACGTGATATAACCCTTATCTTCGAGAAAGTAGGTAAGGGGATAATTAGCCGTATTTTCTAGAGCTCTTAACCCACTAATAGGTTAATATTTTAGTTCTAAACTTATCTATAGGATCTATTTTAACCCTAGATTCTATAATCTAGATTTTATTCTAGAACTATAAGTAGATTAAAAAAAGGTAAAAAGAAAGTAGTACTTAGCTCTTCTTTAGGTAAAAGAAGCTACTATAAAGACCTCTAATTCTTTTATTTTTTTTTAACTAAAGTATATACCCTAACTATATTTTAGTTTATAGATAGAAGATTTGTAACCCTAGCTCCTATTACTATAAGGTTCTCCTTCTTTTCCCCCCTCTTTTTCCCCCTTTTTTTTTTCTTCTAAATAAAGAGAAGGGGGGAGGGGGGGGGGGAGGGGGGGTTATTATATTTCCTATTATAGTACTTACCCTCTATTTCTCTATAGGTAAAAAAAAAAAAAAACCGAAAAAATAGTGGTAGAAGGGGTGGGAGTGGGACTATACTTCCCCTCCCCCTAGGTGCACGGTAGGGTGAGGTTACGTGATTTTTTTAAAAACCTAGGAATTAAGGGGGGGCCCCCTAATAAAAGGTGCTTGGAATCCCGTCCCCAATAACTTTTGTGTGGGAGGATATTAGGGTACCATTAGTTTTCCAGAAGATATTAGAGTACTGGTGCGCCGGGGGTTAGGAAAAAAAATGGAAAAAATTGTAGCGGAAGGGGTAAGAATAGAACCGTCCTTCCCTCCCCTCTAGGTACGTGGTAAGGTAAGGTCACGTGATTTTTTTAGAAACTCAGGAATTAAGGGGGGGTCCCTTAATAAAAGATGTTTAGAATACTATTCCTAATAACTTTTATGTGGGAGGATATCAAGGTACCAGTGGTTTTTCGAAAGATATCAGGGTACCGGCGCGCCGGGGGGTTAGGAAAAAAAAATGAAAAAATCGTAGCGGAAGGGGTGGGAGTGGAACCGTGGTTCCCTCCCTATAGTAGGTGGTAGGGTGAGGTCACGTGATTTTTTTTAAAAACTTAGGAATTAAGGGGGGGTCCCTTAATAAAAGATGCTTAGAATAATATTCTAAACAACTTTTATGTGGGAGGATATTGGAGTAACAGCGGTTTTCCCAAAGATGTTGGAATAGCGGCGCGCCGGGGGTTAGGATACTAATAGCACTCCACTTACAACACGAGATACAATATACCCATGATATCCTTCTCGTTTGCGCGTTATAACAAGACGACCAACCGCGTCGTTCGATTCCGTAGCTTGCGACGCTCCTTTCCCCTTCCCCTTTGTTGACTAACGTGTTCAATTATCCCGCGAACTGTAGACTACTTTATGATTGTCCAGGTGTCCAATCCGACAGCTTGGATACCATACGTTCGGTCTTCCAAATCACCTCTTGCCCTGGTGTACGACCGAGCAAGAGCTCCCTGTAAGAGCATGTCAACATGGTCACAAATTCCAAAATCAAGTGTCTTACCCTCAACGCTGCTGCTTTGATCTGTGGTCCAATCGTTGCCTTTGTCACATCGGGTTTCCTGTCCAACCAAAGCTCCACCATGGTTGTGTTTAACTCCTTGTACGAATTCCAAGGGTTTCTAATCTTGCCTGCAGCCACAGCTTGCTGTGCGGCCGCACTCTCGTAATGAGTGGCGATGTTGACGTACACGATTGAGGTGCAACACCTTTGGCTCAGCAGCCGCAAGAGTTGTCCACCTTGCTCGCCCACATAACTGTCGGGGTAGCCAGCTCTGCTATCAAGGACAGGTTCATCCCATGATGCGCAATTGACTCCCATGAAGGATGCGATATCCATGGATCCACTGCGACCGCCAATCAAGCCAAAAACATCGTCAGCCGCGGTAACATATGCCCAGAATGCCGCCGTATATCGCTTGTCATACATGACTCCCGGTTTGTACAGATCCAGCGTTGCAAACTTCGCGTCCTTGACTGCTTGCGCCTCTGTCGCACTCACGTTGACCATAACCGCAATGATTTCGAACCCCTTCTTTGCCGCTACGCCTGCCACATACTGGAGAAGCTCAAGGGAACCGTCATGTTGGCGATTGACGTCTCCGACACGGTAATTGAAAAGAACAGTCTTCTTGCCGCCCGTTAGTTTCACCAGCTCCGTGACTAAGTCTTTCGCCGCCTTGCACCAGGCACTGTCCTCGTGTTGCGTACCACCGAGCAGCTTTTGGAGCAACTTCAGCCGCTCCACGCGCGTATCTGCTGCATGGAGATGCTGCATGACGATGGTAGTCGAGATCCATAGCTGTCTGAACGGCAATGATGCCCCTATTCCAGCGTAGCTGCGATCGAACTTGTAGGGCGGCTCGATCTCTTGGTCGAATTGATCTGGAGCGTTCTTGAATAGATCATCAATTCTTGCCGACGGTACATCCTTCTGCCCTCTACCAAGGGTCCAAGATTCGGCATTGTTCGCCGCATCGGTCTCGTCACTGGCGAACCAGATACCTTTGCACGACGCGACTTTACCGGATGCTTTTAGGATATCTCTTCTGTATATTGCGACCATTTCATGGAGATTGTCGGGGGCAATGTTCCTTGAGAAGAAGTTCTGGAACTTCTTTTCGAGCTTGCTGATCCTGGCCAACAGCACCGGCATACCTATGGAGACGAGGTAGTCGAACGTCTTGTAACCACGCGTGACGGATGTGGAAGCGTCAACGTTGACAGCCAATTTGCCTCCAGCGACAGGGAAGACCTTCTCTTGCATCCCTAGGACAGTGACAGGAAAAGCTGCAATCACTTCCAACGACTGGCAGAATCCTGTCGCTGCTGCGCAATGCCACATATCACCTGTCCATCCACCCGGCAGCAACATGAAAATGGCTGGCCTCTTGGGCTTGAAATCGCAACCAAAATCACCTGCATTGTACTCGTTAGCCTGTAGCATGGCAGACATCTCGAATTGATGTGTGAAAATTGGTACGAAATGACTATATGAGATGTAATGCTTGTGAATAGATTACTGGACTGGCACACATGCGTGGGGCGCTTAGAGGGACGACTCGCATATACTTGAGGGTTCTTGACAGTCATTAGCATACCTACTCACATGCATCATCGAGGTTGCTACTGTTCGGAGCTGAAGGCAGGGCGGCCGCTGGTGCATGTGTTAGCGCTCTCAATATCCAAGCGACTTCAGCCAGCCTCCATTCCATTAGCGCCCCGGTATATGTCGAGACGGTAAGTGACATGCAGGTTGCTATTTAGGCCGATGCAAGGTAACGCAAGCCCCGCACTCTGTGCTCGCCAACGTTGACCGCATCTCCAGCCGACAGGCGTTCAATTACTGATGCGCTAGATCTGGGTCACACTCGAATTGGGGTGCGACAAGCAGATATGGAATCGCCATCGGAACTAGCCATACGAAAGGGCTGAGCAGCAAGTCAGATCACGTGGCTTCACATATCATGGTCTCATTCCAGTACTTTGAGGCTATCAAACAACCCCGCTGTGATCTCCACCAAACGGCAGATCCAAGCTGTACCTGCATCTACGTGATACCCATGTAACATCAAGAGAACCTAACCTTGACCCATCCGACAGCAGCTTCAGGCCTCTTGTCCGTCCACAAGCAACCTCCAAAACATCGATGAGTGCTTGAGCATCTCTCCCTCATTGTGTGAACGAGTTATCGTTTATCAACGGCCTGGCCAACTGCAAGAATCCCTCGAGCAGCGTGTACGGAGAAGGATCGCTTCGTAGGTTCCCCGGCTCTTGACCAACGGGAAGTGCGTTGTACAAAGGCCTGGCAGGATTCTGATCGCCAGCTTTGGGTGGTGTCTTGTTGTTGGGATCTACGTATGGCTGAAGCCAGTTCCACATTCTACGCGTATCAGCAAAGCATTCACAAAGCAGTGACACATCACTTACCCCTTCCCACCAGCTATCGGTAGGTTGATCTGGTATGGCTTCGGGTCGGCTTTCGGATTGTTTTGCGTCTCAATCCATGAGCTTACGGTCAGAACGTTATCCTTGTCGTAGACCTTTGGCACGTCTTTTGTTACCAAAACCGGGCCGACGTTGAAGAAAGCAGCTACGTCCAGTTAGCTCATTGCTCTCGATCGTCTTCGACAAACTCACTCATGTTCTTCATTGCTGCAGAAAGCGTCCATCCCGGTAGCTGCAAGCTTTTGATTGGCAGAATGGAAGAGTAGAGATGAATGGGAGTGTATGGATCGACCAGCATGGCTTCCACCCTGAGTTTCCTAGTCCAAGCGTCTTGGAACCCTGTTCTGTTGCCGGACGGTGTTGGATCGATGTTGAATGGCGTTATTGTAGGGAACGTCTTTGGTTCAATCAAGCTGGTGAACTTTGAGCCGTTAGGGAAGTACGTGTTGATGTCTCCAAAGTTTGTCTCCCCTGTCGTCCCGTTGTCCGCATCCCAGTAGCAGACTACGCCATCGTATGGCCTTTCAGACTATGACGTGTCAGCCGTTGTATTCAAGGTAGCTCAAACGTAAGGGATTACTCACATCGCCAATCTTGACATGGAAGTTGTAAGATGCCATCACTTCGGCTTCCGTAGGATACTTGGGACCGTTTGGCTGCTTTGGATCGATGGGGTCGCCCGGTTTCTGTCCAAGCGTATGCTGGGCTTTCAATGGAGGTTGCGCTAGCTCCAATGAGAAGCCCACGTTCACCAAAGCAAGAGGTTTGCCCACAATCGCGTTTGCGAAGCCGGAGTATTGCGATGGAGGGAACGGCATCGTGACAATGGCTTGCTCAATCATGCTCCACAGAGCGCCAAGATACGCTTGGGCGTCAGCCTCGGTGTTGTCTTTACTGACTTGCATTTTGTTGATAAGAGCAACCAGCTGTGGGGACACGACACTCCCTTCTTTGCCAGGAGGTGGGGATGCAAATGGGGCCCACTTCAACCCGGTCACTGTCCCAGTGGGACCGCCGAATCTTAGGGAAGTATAGAAGATACCATCTCCGGTGAAGAACTGCAAGGCCGAGTCGGCATAATTGACAACAATCCCTGGAGTCTGGTTAGTTCTTACAACCATTACACAACGAATGATACTTACAGCCCCAGATTGGATTCTCCCAATCAGAGCAAGTCTTCCAGGAAGCTGTCGGCTTGCCGGCGCCATCGAGTTGCTTCTCAACAAACACGGCATTAATACGAGCATGTTGGTTGATAGCCGGAGTGATCTGGATGAATGGGCTAATTCTTGATCCCGAAGTGGTCGGCAGATCGCTGGTCGGATAAACAGTGTTGAGCGTCTTCTGATCTGGAAGCAAGCTCGGGCACAGTTGGTCTGCTAGGCAAGGATGAATTGGGAAGTCCGGGGTGAGAGACTTGATTCTGGGTGTTGGTTTGGGTACCGGACAGCAGACCACTTGGCCAAACTTGTCGACTATGTTGATCTTGGTCAAAGCTTGGAAGGTTAGCTTGATGTCACTTCCACGGTTCAGATTCCCTACCCATTTGCCCATGCTGCACGCCCTTGAAAGGCTGGAATTCTTGACCGATGAAGTCAACGAGCGTCCCAAAGGGAGCCTTTGCACTTTCGCTTCCTATCTTCGTGAAATGCTCTTTGCTCATCCTTATATCTGCGCCCTTCTTAACGGCTTCCTGCAAAGGGGTGGTGGTTTCTCCCTGCGGTCTCACATTCGGCTTGACATGGGATCCGGTAGTCAGCGTTAGGAGTGTATCCGTCAACCCCGTCAGATCTCCGCTGATAAACTTAAGCCGTGCAGCTTTGGCAACGACAGTCTTCTGAACGTTCTCGTCTCGGAGATCAGCTGGTAACGCATCACCAGCAGTACTGAAGACCTGTTTAATCATTGCTGCAAGCGCGAATGAAGGTTGCGGCAGAACCATGATCCGCCCGGACATAGATATCGCGTCACTATGAGGATCTTTCGGATCGTACAGGTTGGCTTTGTTGACATAGCGGACCTTTGACCCGTTAGCCTGTGGACGTACAACGAAGGTTGGAAGAACAGGGCTTCGTTTGCCAATCATAATAAACAGGTAGGCAAGCAGGAATGCATCTCACCTGTTTATGGTTGTTTGTAGTGATTGGAGAGCTGGCTTCGTCGACATCCCACTTCGAGAAATCAACATTGTAAAATGTTGCATCCCATTCAACAAAGAGCGGACAAAATGGCTGTCCATCCCAGTTCTTGAATCCAACTCCACTGTGCGGGGCAGAAGCAACTCCTTCGAGGAGCAACTTTGCGATAGTGCCTTTGATGTCGCCTGATGTTGTTGGAAGATTGAGCTGATCGACGAGGGCCTTGATCGAGTCATTGGCTGGAGGCTTTATATCGCCATCGAAGCGGACTGCGATCCTGGAGAGATACTCCGCTGGCCATCCGGAGTCAACACCCGCTATGGTAAGAGTGGGATCTGAACGCTGCAGAAAGGGGTCACTGGCTACGTTCTTCACCGGGACTTTGGGAAGCGCTGGTGCCTTCGGGCTAACGATCTCGTCCAAAGCCGTTTTGACGGAATCTCGTACGTTTTCAAGGGTACGGATAACACTGGCCTTTGTGCTGTCGGCCTTGTAGAGCCCGTCCACCTTGTCTCCGTAGGTTCCTTTGTTCCGCTCGCCGTTGCCGTCCGAGCAGTACTTGAAGAATTCAGCAAACAAGCTCCATTGGTTGAGTGCAAGGGTACGATTGAGACAGTCTAGTTGTTGTTGTAGGTCATTTGCTTTTTTCAGGTAATCCACTTCTGACATGTTATCCTTATCCTTGTCGGTGCTTGGCTTCGCCGGTGGCCCATTCGGTGATTTCTTCTTTGCATACACCCACGTCGAGCCTCCCAGTGTTGACTTGTAGCTTTGGCCGGACATCAGATCTGCGGCTTTCACGCGGGAATCATAGTCGTCATCTGCTGCGTAGAGAAGCTCGGAAAGTTCTAGTATCTGCTTCGCGGTGTCACCCACACCTCCTTCAAATACGCTTTCTTCCTGGTCAGTGTCCAGCTTGTGGGCTTGGAGAAAGGTCATGATGGAATCCAGGGGAGTCGTGCCTATAGACACAGGCTCCATAGTAATGTCGTCAGTGAAGTGCTTCATATAGCTGTCCCAGAATCAGCATCTTCGCGTCACGACCGTGCGAGCTTCGAAAGCAATCCAACTCACTCGTCCGCTTTTGTCTTTGGCTTTACTGTCGCATCATAGGAGACACCATATATGACGCCATGGCACAGTACAGATGCTGTGTCCTTGCTGTTCTTGGTGCCTTGACTCACCGAAGCGCCCAAACTACAAAGAAACGAGGTTAGTCGCGCGTCAAGTGTCCCGGAGATACCGTTTGCTCCCAACGGACCGTCGGATGTCGAACTATGCCAGCCCACTACGATGTAGTCGCATAGAGCTTGCTTGAGGTACGTTCCATCCTTGCACTTGAAGTTATCGACGATGGAGAAGACATTGGCATTGTGGAAGGTATAATCTGCAAAGAAGGGGTTGCTGGAATTGAACACAGTCAAGGGCGCCACTTTCGGCGCAGATGGATCATCCTTCCACCCCTTCAAGTCGCTCTTCTTACCAATGTACTGCACGGCTTGACTTTGCAGTACATTCGAAGCGTCAGTCTTGTCGTAGACAACGTACGGAGAAAGTTCAGTCTCTATATCAACCTTGTTGTCAATCTCCTCAAGCTTCTGCAATCGATCAGATTCGACAACCCAAGCAACAATGGGGTCAATCTGGCCGGGGGAAGCCGAACTCTTCTTCAAGACTCGGACAACAAGCCATCGGTTGGGGACCGGAGGAAAAACGGGATGCTGTGATGAGTTCTCGCTCTTGTCAAGGCCGGTGGCTCCAGAGGCAGCACTTGCTCCGGCTCGGTAGCCGCGAGGAAGTGCCCAGTGCAAATAAACCCCAATGCGGGATTGCTTCACAGACACCGTCTGAGCAGCTGGCGGAATGGGAACTTTCATATCAAGCTGCTTCAGCTCTGCAAATCCCGCAGTGGATATCCTCGGGTTGACAAGCGAAGGCTGTGCCCGATGCAGGTCGACGGGCGGCAAGATATCATGCTGTCTCTATCAACATGAGTTGCAATGAGATTGACCGGAGTAACGTACCTGTATCACGGAGCTGTCGAGTCGTAAAGAGACATAGTTTGGTTGCGTGACAGGTGCTACCCGCGCAGTGGCAGAGGGTTTGGGGTTGGCCGGAGTCTTCTTTGGCGGATCACATACCGGTTGATTGAGTATGAAGGCGTCCAGGTTCAGCGGAATGCAGACATTGTCCAGCATCTTGTCACGTTATGAGCCTTCTGTCATCGAAATCCGAGGTTATATTGACCGACTTCCGCAACAAAGATGCCTTCAAGACTTAAGTTAACGCACAATGACACCCTCTTCACCAATGATGATAACTAAAACACTTCAAGAATGTCAGCTCAGCCGTTTCCTTGTGCTCTCTGGTAGCCTCCCACGGCAAGGCTACTGATGAGGTGCTCCAGGCATGCATCACAGAACATCTGGTCTGGAAGACTGCCGTGAGGGCCGTCCCCGATCGGGATCCGTACAGCCATCGAAGCGACTGGTGTTCAGCGTCCAGAGAGTAGTTGCAGAACCCCATGTGCAGTAGTGTAACGTAGTATATCACAGCTGAAGATCTAGAGTGGCCTCCAGCCAGCCACGGCGTGAAATAGATTGAGGTCTCCGTGAGGGGCATATGCAAAGGAAAGCGTTGCCGAAGAATACCGTTTTGTACCAGGATATATGTTACGATACGATAGTGGGATGTGGCTTGCATTCCGGAGCTGAACGAGCCGAGACCCAGCGGCGCCCGTGCCAAGCAGCTGAAAATGAAGCTTAAGCTAACCTCATCCGCTCCTTATCGTCTTGACCAGCCGTCCAACCCTTGCGTCTCAGCCAGCCAGAGACATGGCGTGCGTGTCCTTCATATGCGCGATGGCATCTCCTTGGTCACACGGATTCCTAAGATGCAGCATTCTCGCCCTTGCGGTGATCCAAGACTCAAGACCTTTCGGCTGATTCCCGACGTTATTGCAACCGCCAGAAGCCAGTATCACACATAGTCGAATAGACTCGATCGTCCTTGCTTGAGAGACCTCTCCTACGACAAGAGCAACACCAAAGTAGCCGTCGACGACACCAACATGCGCCTACGAGAGATTCTCGTTTCGCTCTTCATCCTCTCACTCTCCATCATCTCCACCACCTTCGTCCTCCTCACTCTGACCTCGAAGGACTGGGCGATCCAGGAATACTACAAGCAACCAGAGGGAGCTGGAATCACGACATGGGATGCCTCGAACCTCATTTGCACCGCATATCGTTCCCCGTTCTACAGGTGCGGGAGCCCTGTCATAACGCAAGACCCCAACAACCCACAAAACTGGACTTGCGACATCACTTGCGCTTGGTACAAACCGTACGGTTTTGGAGAGACAAGCTGCGTGTTGCCGGTTGAGACAGGAGTCGTCCCCAGCCAGGACCCGGTTCCGAGCAAACAGGAGTGTCAGGAGGGTAAGTTGCGCAGCAAATTCGGTCACAAAGGTAACGCCTGTACTTATCTGTTCTATAGTCCATTACGCCGGTGACCTCCAGATTGCGGCAGCCTTCTTCACGACATTTGGCCTCATCGTTCTCCTGAGCTTGACCATGGTCAACATCATCCTGGCTGCGGTTACAACTGATACAAATGTGGAGGAGACCCACGGCGAGCGGCCGAAGCATGAGGATGCACAGGAGCGAGTGCCCCCACCAGCAACTCGACAGCATCGCCTCCGGCGCTCAAGGTTCGCTCCTTATTGCAACCTCTTCCTCGTCGTCTGTCTGTGTGCTGGTGCCGCCTGCCAGTTCATCGCACAGTTCTTTGGGACGCTGGGATTGACATTGAACGCAACGGCAACCCCGACATTCTACATTCAACAATCCGGCGTGCCTTGGGGTGTCAACGCATGGATAATGAGTACGGCGTTGACCAAGTACGCCACAGTATCTTGGACCATGTCTCTTGCATGTGCCGTGTTGGTTGCGGGCTTTTACAGGCTTCCGAGGTTTCCGAAACTGGTGTGACCTTTGTGGCGGGGGTGTTGTAGGTTCAATTCATAGTATACAGTAATCACAAAGACGTTTGCATGTAAAGCAGTTGGTCAATACTGTACATCCAGCTTGCATTTGAACCTTCACTGCCATCTCAGACATCGTTGCCATTCAGATCCTTATCTCCTCCCAACTGCTTCAATACTCTCGGTGCTATCCCGGGTGTAGCTGCGTTCGTTATTACGTTCTGGGTTGTACCATCTGACAGCCGATACACTTCAGTCAGGGTGATATTGCATATTGCTCTTTTCTCCGCACCCGGTCTTCCTAGCCCTGTAACATGTCAGCTCGCGCTTTTCACAACAACCCATCACTTACCATTGCCTTGTTTATCTACTTGCGCAACTTGCACCGTTTGAGTGACATTGATGATTGGTGCGATTGGACATTGCGCTAGGCACACCGAGGCTTCCGAGGTCCTTCCATCCTTCGCAATCGTGATGGTCGCCGTCGGTTTACTCGACCTCGGAATGAGCTTGATCCCCAAGACAGGTTTTCCAGAAACTAAAGCACGGTAGAGGGTCGGAACGAAGCGAGGATTGGACACCATGTAAGCTCCGGGACCCGTGTATCCTCCTGGCGGAAGTAGCGGTTCGCGCGCAGTTGGGGCCTTCTCATTGCCCTCGGCGATTGGAAATTCAACATGAAGTTCCAGTAGCTGGTGTCCTGGATTAGACAACGGATCCTTGCGGCGTATTGCGATGATAAGGTCATACAGGAAATTCGTCTCGGTCGGCAAGAAATCCTTCGGAGCATGTATGATGACACCTGCTTGCAGTAAAGGTGTGGGAGGTGGAGGCCTGTAATCCGGATGAACAATCAAGTAGAACTGCGGCCCCAAGACCTGGTTCACGGGCGGGCCAGCCCGTGGAGCGGCCATGACTGCTGCCATGGGGCGAGCAGCCTTGAGTTGGGCGGGAGTTTGGGATGGAACTACACGAGTTGAGTGAAGTCGCAGAGGAGCGGGCTGGGTGATTTTCGTCGGAGCGGGCTTGGCCAAAGGTTCAATTGATGGTACGGCCACCGCTCTGGTCATCCTTTTCGCGGACAGTCGGATCTCAGGCTGGTGGTCCGGCACATCTCTAGCGTCTCCAGTCCATAGCTGGCGAGGGTCAAGTGTTGCCGCCGGGGCAGTTGAAGATGACGGCTTCTCAATGACTAGTGAATAGGAGTAGTCATTCAGCTCCAGACCAATGACGCACGAGTTGGGTGTTTGATCCTCGTACATCTTAGGAAATGACTGAGAATTAAGTAAGGCCGTGTTGATTGAGCTTGCCATGATCCCTGGTCGAATGCATCGTGATGCTTGATCATAGAATTGGCTTTCATCGGGTTTGATATCGAGCGGTGGCCAGATGCCTGCTGTTCCGGTGCCTTCTGGAGCGTGTCCAGGGGATGTGTAGAGCATCTTCAAGAGCAGCTCTGTAGTGACTGTGCCATTGGCTTGCGTTTGGAAAGCTTCTCCAATGGCGAATCGCTGCTGGTGAGGCGGTTGTGATATCTTGAGTTCTTGCACGTCCGTCGGTAGGCAGTCCAGCAGACAGAAGATGGTGTAGTCGTCCTTCTTGGTGAGTTGTATGACAGGATCCCGGGAAGATCCGGTGACAGCTACTGTAATCTTCAAGTCCGGAAGTGCCTTGACCACGGAGGACCGCAGTACAAAACCGGACCGCGGTATGGGCGGAGTGGTACCTTCCAGGCCATGGACACTTTGACTCAAATAAAAGTTGTATGTATCTTTGACCCGCATCCGGGTACTGTCGTATTTCGGCTCAAGATGGTTAGCACAGCTCAATGCACCATCGATGAAACAGTCCATCCAAGCTTCATCGATGAAAAAGAATCTCAAGGCCTCCGGCGGAGCATTTGGAGTAGAGCTGGAAGAAACGGGGACGGGTGGACCGTGGATGTGGCTTGGCTCGGGGAAAAGATAGTGAGCTGCAGAGGACCTGTTCAGCTTTGTCACCTTTCAAAAGGTCCCCATTTCAGAAACTTACCAGGGATGTTCTTAAAGTAGAGACAATCACTCAACCAAGCGTGAATCAGTTCCCAATCGCTATTTTTCGCTTCAGCTAAATGGTAGTCGCTGTAGATGGCCTCGCCATCAGCGACACTGGCGTTGTGATCAACAGTCCTCTGGATAGCCTCAGCAAAGACTGGCGCCACATCCGGATGCGTCAACGCAGGTGCCACCGGCTCCTTTGACGGCGGGGTTATTCTGTTGACTGTGCCGTCGAAAGTATGTGGCTGCAGTGCAGCTGCGTTTGAGATGGACGAAGTAGCGTTGGCAAGGACTTCATTTGCCGGTTGGATGCCATTCATGCCTTTTCGAGTAACGGAGGCAGCTTGTTTCCAGACAAGGCTGCGGAATCGAAGAAGGGCGGCGTTGAAAGCAGAGTCCGAGATTGCTGCAAGGCGCCCAAGCGACCATGCTGATGAGTAGGTGAGGTCCATTATCCCAAGATCCTTGTCGAAGATCTGGTAGTCCTTTCCGTTCATACTGAGAGCAGGCCAGGTGTTCGGATCCTTTGCGGGAGACCATGGCGTAGGAGCAGGGACGAGTGGCCCTCTGTTGAAAGCGGCTGTCTCCTCTCCTGTGGCGGTACGCCACCTAGAAATCGTATAGCCCCGATCAAGACGGTCATGAAGCAGAGTAGCGGCCTGTTTGAGAACTTTCGTAGGCTGCGTATCGATCCCGTCCTTCATTGCATCAAGCATGGTCTTCAATGGCTTGAGGGGCTGCATGTTTGCAGCGAGGTCCTTCATCGTGTCCACAAAGTTGACTGGTTCTGGTATGCAGGTATAAGTCCAGGAAGCAAGAGAAACGACGCCGATTCGATCTGTGTCGGCAAGTTTCATTACCGGCGAATCGGAGTCCATCAATGTAGAATCCAGATGCTCAAGAGAGATAACGTGTACTATTTGAGGGACCGAGAGCGTGTTCTTCGTCTTCGGGTCCGACCTCGAGAACAGCTGTCCAGTCCGACTTGAGATCACGACGGAGAAATACCCATCCTCTTCCACTCCAGCGTCAGGGAAGCCAGTTGTCTTGACATGACGTACATGGGCCAGATACTGGAGATGTCAGCACCATGTTAGAAGATCCACCAGAACTCGAAAGACTTACTTGTTGGTCCCTGATACGAGTCTCAACATCTTTTGGATCAGCCGCCTTTCCAAACACTTTCTGTAACACCTCCTTGGTAGGAAAGATGATCGATGTGGGGTCCTTTGATGCCTGCAAAGCTTCAAAGTCTTTCTTGGCGGCAGTCTCCTTGTAGCCAGCTTCGTAATACACCCTCCTTGCTATCTTCTTCGGATTGAGGTACTCGCCGACCTGCATGGGAAAGGCTCCGTCCTGTGGCAGCTTGTCTGGATTATACGAAGACACATTCACTAGGCCTGTAGCGGTGGCATCGTCGGTCGAAACCGCAAGTTCCTCCGCATCAAACACAACCACAGCCAGCCATGGCACCATGTTTTGTCCAGCAGCATCAGGCTCCGCCAGCCAATCATAGAACACCCCCGCCTTCCGATACCAAGGGACATGGGCGTCATTGAAGACAATGTGGGGGAGGATTCGCGCCGCATCCTCGTGGCCTGCCGGCGGATAGAATGTGTTTATCAGCTTGGGATCAAGACTGAACTGGGGTGCCACCACTTGGAACGTTTGTCTTTCCACTGCGTCTGTAGGCGGGACTGGCTGGGGCGGGGCACCGTAGTTTTTGTCACCAGCATGGTTCCAGATATACAACGTTTGTTCTGTCGAGCCCGGGCGCTGGTCGACAACTGTCTGTCTGGCTTCGATACCGTATAATCCTGCTTCTGGAATGTAATCAACACTTGAAGTACCAGTACTCATGAGGGATGCTCACATACCTAGCGAAGGCTTATAGAAGCCGTACAATCGCTGAGAAGTTATCAGTCTGGTTCTTGATGGCAGAACTAAGTCCATACCATATGTCCATCTGGCAGGTAGTCATCCGGCAACTTTACTGCCTCTCCACTTGCAAGCTCTATGGCTTTGGCTACCTTTTGTTTGACAAGTCTGCGAGCCATTGCGGACTTGCATGCGAGTAGTAACGGACTGAGTGTGAGTAGGAACGCTCAGAGGGGCAGCCTCTGGCGTCAAGGAGCTATGAGAGGGCATCTTCGAAAGGAGCTCCCGTGCAACGAACGACTGCGGGTAGACGTACTGCAAAGCAGCGAGCGATTGAGCGGGCCTCAGACCTCAGACGTGGGAAGCTACGATGGCGGCTTCGGTACGAAACGGTAACTCTGGTATTGTAATTTATGCGTCGATGACTAACGGCGCTTCGACGCAAGCGACCCCGCAGGAGGCTGGCTGAATAGAGTGCATCTCCAACCCTTTTCCCTCATCCGGACAGTCTAGAAAGTCAATTGATCTCACACTATCTTTCAGCTCAAAATCAATGCAGGGCAAGAGCTCGCTTGGCGAGAATGAAGGGTTGCACTGCGTTACCGTTAGCAAGTACTCTGCCGCGCTCAGCATCTCTTGACGACGCCATCTTGTCTGGGGTTTCCCGTCCTGTAGCTGGTGCCCGATATGGCGGCTCTGGCGGTCACGACGCTTCGTGCTACATGCCGCCATACATCGGCTGTGTAGCACTACTGCGAATCAACTAAAATCTCATCATCAGACGGCTGGCTGGTCTACCTACAGGAGCCTTACCCGAACCTGGAGCTGGCTGCAGAGCTCCTTTGATGAGCTCATTCCGCTACCTCTTTCAGTGGTCCTCCAGTCTGGCTGAACGTGATACCCGTCGACCTCTGTCAGGACTGCTCGGGTCCCTCGTAGCTCGCGGACTTCTAGGGAGAGCAGCCGTTTTGATACCCTTACAGAAACCTCCTTGATCGCCCGTGAACGCTGTCGAGAAGCGTCGGTACTGCCTACGAATGCGCCCACGACCAGGTAAAGTGTTGCTGTAGACTCTCATCTCGGAGCGTCTGCTCTTTGATGCCGCACCATGGCACCGACTCCAACTCACTTCTTGATACCTGATCCCCCAAACCCGGCCAAGGTGGATCAGAAAGGGGACTGGCACAAGATTCTGGCGCTTGAAACATTGACAGAAGTTGTTCCTGACAAGCCGGACAAGCCTGAGAATGGTGTTCCTCCTGCTTCCAAGGACGCAAACGTCACGCTCAAGAAGGGCAATCTTTGGAGTTTGATCTTCACATCTGCTGCTAGTACGACCTACTATGGTACCAGACTGCTCCCTGATACGCTCTCCAACACAGCCTGGATAGGGGATGACTATGATTGTCTGTTTTATCCTTCAATTTGCACTGCGGCATAGCACTGATGTCTGTCCAGCTGGTCTCATGCTCCTTGCTCCCAAGGACCAACAACCCAGCAACGATGGTATTCAGTTGTATGGAAAGGGTTCCGTGTGCGACGCATTCGGAATCACCGACGATACCGTATCACCAGAGTTGGATGCTTTCTTGACGGCTCTTGGTGCGAGTCAATTGAAAGCAAAGATTGACTACGGGACTGCTCGACCTCAAAATCCTAGCGGACTCTGGTGTTTAACAGCAACGGAACTCTACCAGACCGTTGTACAGCTTACCTTTACCTTGGGCAGTGATGACAGCAAATATCAGAAGGTTATCAATTGGGTCAATAGCAACTTCGGGGTACAGATCAGCCTGGAAGACATCAAGAAAGCATTCAAGAATCTTGCGCTGCCCGATCTTTTCATAACTCTGACGAAAACAACATCCTATGCTTTGGGCAGCCTTGAGCCGATCGTTAGCTACCAGTTATCTTTTCAGTTCACAATCGTTGGGTTCAAATGTTCTGTAGACTTCTCGGAGCTCGGCAACAAGGTCACCATGATGCCTACGGGGACTATCTCGGACATGTACAATGCTCTCGTGGGTGCCGTTGGCTCTCCAAGCGGCATAGACTCTCAGCAACTGCCTTCCGGTACGGGAGACCTGTTCTCGAAGTTCTTCCAGGACCTAACCTTGTGGTATGTCATCCTCCAAGACGGAACCGACCCTGTGACCGGCGATGCGAAGATGGCTTGGAAGGTTGCAGTCGTCGTCACCTGGCCGATCAAAGACCTGGACACCCCATTACTCCTTGCGATGAGTTACGATTCGAGCCTTTCACGATTCCTCGGCCAACTTCTCTTTGCTCAGAACCAGCCATCGGACACAGCTATGCGTCTACCATTGTATGATCAGCGGCTTGCTCTACCGCACGACATCCTCCTAAAGCAGAAAGTCGATACCGATAACCTGCCACCAAGTGTCGACTTGTGGAATCTCATACCGGACCATGGCTCACCACCCAACCGCATCCCCCACTTATTAACCGGTGCACAAATCTCGTATCAAACACTACCGGGTAGCTCCACGCTTAGCGTCTACGTTGACATTAGAAACTCCGATTCAACGACCAACTCTGACGTTCAAGCTCCATCAGGCTTTGTCTGGGAAGAGGTCTCGGTTTCCGCATCCATCACCAAGACCAAGGCGGGTGACGGAACCGTCAATACTGGCACCAGCATCCGCATCTTCTCCGCCATGTCCCTCAACCCTACGTCAGGGTCGACACTTGATCCCGCCAGAATGAAGGTCGGATTAACGTATGACAAAGGCGCTGCGGCCAAGTCGAGCTTGTGGACACTTTCGGCGTCCGTGGAGGACCTTTCCGTCGGCTTGCTGGCCAACTATTTCGATAACAAAACCTCCGACGGCGCTATGGCAGTTCTCAGCAACATCACCCTTAAGGACTTGGACATGTACTACGTCTACTCTGCCGGAGTGGAATCCTCATTCCTCATATCCGCGGTGTTGAAGCTGGGGCTCTTAGAGCTGGATCTGTCCTACCAGTACGTGAGCACGCTGCATCCCCAAGGCTCGGAGACGGCAGCATCTCTTCAATGGGGTAACGACAAGCCGAAGAACGTAACCAAGATACCGGCAGATCCGTCCCAACCGCTAAAGACCGCCCAGTGGAGATTCGAGGCCTACCTCAAAGTGGACTCTCCGGGTTCTGACATTGCCTCCATCGCTGAGAGCATATCTCCAGGTGCGGCAGCGAAGATTCCCACATTCGTGGGCAAAATCAATGTACTGCCAAAGGCTGACGCCACAAACTCGGCACCTGTGAGGTTGCTCTATGAGGGTAGCGACGACATAGGCTCTATCCTTACCGTTTGGCTCAGTATTGGATTGTTCAATCTTACATTCATCCAATACCGCACGCCAAAGGTTGCGGACAAAGTGCAGACAGTAAAACGAATCCTGCGCATCTCCATCGACCAGCTACCCTCTATCGATGTTCCCTTGATCGGTCATCTTCCGCAACCGTTTGATCATTTGACATATCTCTGGGTCGAAGACGATGATGCAACCATCAAAGACGTCACTAAGAAAGGCTTCACCAAGGACATGGTCGTCGGCAGCAACACGTATGCGGTTAATACTGTGCTCGCAAGTCTGAGCATTCCCCCAATCCAGCTCAAAGAGAACACCATCAAGGCCAAGGTCGATGGTGGCACTATTGTACTCCAGGCAGGCCACCACTTCGTCATATCGGCGAACGGGAAGGTGGTCCTAGATCACGTCTTCCAGGACGCTGGAAGCGCGGCTCCGAAACCACCTGCGCCTCCATCCGGTCAACCAAACGTAAACACTGCGGTTGTGCGTGCAGCCAGCGGAGGCAATGCCAATGCTGCCGCGCCGCCGCCGCCACCACCACCACCGGGTGGTGACGATAAGCCCGAAGCAACCCCTACGAAGGGAGCCCTGAACAAGCAAGTAGGCCCTCTCACGGTCTCGGGGCTGTCCCTTCAATACAAGGACGGGGCATTGGCCTTTGTCATTGATGCCACGTTAACACTGGGCGCCATCACTTTCGCAGTGCAAGGTTTCACCATCAAGCTAAACCTCACTGGCCTGACATTGGACAACCTTGAAGATGCCTTTACTGGAGGTCACATCAGCGTGGACCTCAAAGGACTTGATGTTGGCATCATCAAACCACCGCTCGTCATTGCTGGAGCCTTTGCACATGAGAAGGTTACGAACGCTGAGACCAAGGCTGTCGAAGACATCTACAAAGGTGGTGTTGCTGTTGGCTTCATACCGTGGCAGCTTCTCGCGGTCGGTGAATATAAGGTTGTCACCAATGCAGACAAAAGTACCTTCAAGTCTGTCTTCATGTGAGTGTCATCATTACGACCATTGCATCTTGATACTGATTGCAGGAGCTACGGTAAATTGGACGGCCCGTTGGTCGAACTGGAGTTCGCAACCATCTCTGGTGTCCGTCTCGGGTTCGGCTACAACTCTGCAATCCATCTTCCTGGAGCAGACCAACTCTATATGTTCCCATTCATCAGTGATGATCCAGCAGCTGGGGCAGGTAATGATCCCATGAAAGTTTTGACGGCCATGACCGGAGGTACTCCTCCCTTTGTGTACACCAAGGAGGGAAGTTGTTGGTTCTGTGCTGTAGGTACTAGCCCTTCCTTACAAGGACCTCACTGACTCTCCGCAAGGGGATGACCATCCAATGCTTTGATTGCATCATCCTCACGACGGTGATGATGTTCCAAGTCGACACAAGTGGACACAAAGGGCCTATCATTGCACTTTTGGCCGATGGAATCTTCCAGATGGAGCCGGGAGCAACACCAGACCTGACCTTGTTTTACGTTGAGCTACTGATCAAGATAGAGCTGAATTTTGAAGATGGTTACATTGCTGCAGATGCGGCTCTTGCACCTGCTTCGTAAGTCACCGCGGCTGTCGGGCCAGACTTTTGCTGACTCCATGATAGACACATCTACGTCCCGCAAGCTCATTTGACCGGGAGCGGCTCTTTCTATTCATGGTTTGCCCCGAACAGCCATGCTGGCGATTGGGTAATCTCCATAGGTATGCTGTTTGCTGGGTTTGTACCCAGAACCTACTAACAGACTGGTTCAGGTGGTTACCATCGAAGCTACAACATCCCGTCGTGGTACCCTAAGCCTTCACGCCTTGGCCTCAACTTCACCATAGGCGACAACATTCAGGTGATTGGCCAAGGCTATGCTGCGGTCACGCCCAAGTGTGCTATGGTCGGCGGCTCTCTGCATATGTCACTCGACGTTGGCCCGGTGAGCGCTTATTGCGACCTGGTTCTCGACGTCTTTGTCAACTTCAAGCCATTCTACTTCATTGCCGAGATCTCACTCTCAGTCGGAGTCGAGTGCGACATTGACATCCTGTTCATCCACATCCACGTCTCCATCAGCATCGGCGCCGACTTGACGGTATGGGGGCCGGATGCTTTTGGTGGGCTAGCGCACGTCGACTTTTGGTTCTTCGGCTTCGACATCCGCTTCGGCGGTGCACTTGCCAGTCCTCCGGGCGCACACCTTGAACAATTTTACGAGATGCTCCGTACTCCAGGGCCCACGCCGACCGATACAGACGCAAAACAACCGCCGCCGCCTCCAATTGATCCATACCTCAACCTCCACAAGTACAGCGTTGAACAAGGCTTGTTCCCGAATGTACCAAAGTCTGACAACGAGAAGGCGCCTTTCCCAAATACGGGTGCAAACGTTGAGTTCAAGATGCAGACCGGACATTGCGTATTCCGAGTGGACTGCGACATGGCCCTGACTAGCGGAGTCATTGTACAGGACGAGAAAGACCTCACAAAGGATGCCATCGCCACAGATCCGAAGATCGACAACGTCAAGGGTCCCAAGCTTAACGCCATTGGATCTTTCCCCATGCACCTCACAAAAGATGACAAGCCACTTCTCTCCACGATCGAGATCCGAGTCTATTCGCTAGATGCAAAGGTTCCGGTCCTCGTGAAGGGATTCTCCGGGGAGATGGTATACAAGTCAGTGCCAACTGCCATGTGGGGACCCTACGAGGGTGACAGTGATCCTCTGGTGAACCCTTTGGCGCCCAACCTGCGCAACCCTGACAACCCTTCCGTCAACCTCAACATGTCTGTACGCCTTCGCACGCCGGAACCGCTGTGGTCAAAGTCGGACATTGTAGACTTTGACGCCACAGCTGCTATGCTCTACCCACTGAAGGCCACGGCAATCACCTATGATGGTGAGCAGAAGACTTACCTAAGCGCCCCGTTCGAGTCAGATACGGATGACACAAAGCGCTGGCCGGACTTTGGTCAGTTGTGGACCGGCGTCACGGATCCTACGTTCGATGGTGTCGAGAAGTCGGACATCCGCGGAGATGGCAGTAACGGTAGCGCAGGGCTGCTCGATATGTGTGCCGATGCTCTGGGCTGGAAGCGTCGACCGGCGGCGGAGAAGGTCCACGGCGAGGATGTGGCCGGTCCGGATGGGCGGTTTGAGTGGCAGTTGAAGAGCGAGCCGCCGGAGATTTATGCCGCTGAGATGGGCTACTATTACCTGCAGTTGCCCATGTGGACGAGTAGCACTATGTAGATTGAGATGTCTCAAGCACGTTCCTTAACAGCGTTAGCCGTATGATTCCACATTGTGCCTCTCATATCGACGTGGTGGAATCCTCAAGCATTCGACCTACAAGACACCAGAGCACAGGGCTGCCACGCACCGTCCACTGCCCTCTGAAAGATCAACGGTCGTCATTCGCAACCTCTTCGATCAACGCTTTCAGTGTTTCAACCACAGCGGCAACCCAGACCCCATCCACAACCCCCTCCTCCCACGTGAAGCCAAAGGTCAAACAGCCATCAGCACCCGTTACCGTACTAGCCGCGAGGGCAGCGCTTGTATGACTCCCGCTCTGACTGAAAACCATCCTACCTACACTAACATTCCCCCCGGTTGTCCCGTCCTTGACATTGAAGACACCAAGGTTCGACACTTCGAAGCTCTTGTCCCTCGGCTTCCCCACCTTCTTGTTGAAGAAGTCGTGAAAGTCATTGATGTATGGGAGCAACCCAATGTCGACGTCTTTGCCGGCCTTGTTGAGTTCAGCCTCGATGGTCTTGCGTATTCGTCGCGCTTCGTCCCATGAGAAGAGCTCTCGAGCTGTGGTTGGGGTACCAGAAGTCAAGAGACGGTGATGTTCCTCGGTGTAAGCGGAGATGTATAGACCAAAGGAGTCTTGGTTGATGGTCTTCGGAGGCAAGAAGCGGCGGATGGACATGGGACCAATGGAACGGAGAGTAATGTACTGCTCGGAGGACAGGTTAGCGAAGATGGAAGCGGCAAGAAGTGTTTCCAAGGTGGCTGAAAGTGTTGTGGAGTTTCTGCGTGCGGCGGCTAGCAAGTCACTCGTTGTGTGAGCGGAGAGTGCATAAGAGCGAAAGCGAAAGTTGTCCCTATCCAAGGGAGGACTGACAGGGCCGCCTGTCCATACGCCGGATAGTTGATTGGGAAGAAAGCCGTTGAAGATTGCTTTGAGTAGATAGCTCCATGAGACCGGCAGATCGTGGAGCGCTTCCACGCTTGGGAGAAGTGGCGTCCTAGGTGATTTGACGATTGCGGCAGTGTCCGGTGCGGAGGTGGTGGCATTTCTATTCTCCTTCAGAATGCTTGAGATAGCGGAATGGAACGAATGGTGAAGGGCAAGTCCGGAGAGACCATCCCCGAGAGCATGGTGGAAGATGAAGGACAGGCAGAAAGCTGAAGGGTTGGCTTTGTCGTACAACACCACCACACGCCAGAAGGTCCGTATTCCCAAATGATCTCCGAAACTGTAGTTTAGGAACTTTTGCAAGCATTGATCAAGCTCCTCATCCAACCCTTCATTGAGTGAAGCATCTTTGTGTCTGCTGAGGAATGTGACGCATGTACTCAGGTCTATTTCTAGCAGTCTAGCAAAGTACGGGCTTGTCTTGTCTTCATCCAGGCAGATGGCGCTCAGCACTGGATGTTGGGTGATCACTTTGGCCAATCCGAGATATATTAGTGTTCTTAGTGAGTAAACAGGCGGACTGATGATGTATCGAGAAGTGAGTCCCACGTTGTTGTAGCACCCAAGTGAATGACGAGCGGTAGAGAACTTCTCAAGCAGGCCTGCCTTCGATATTAGTGGATGGGGACACAAATGCACTTCCCCTCACGAAGAAACTGACTTACCTACCGGTCTGAGTCTTTCAAAAGACTCGAGACTCTCCACCTCTGCCATTAGTGGTCTACAGAAATGTAGTCCGAGCGTAACCTGGTTTGGTGCCTGGCCCGGCAGCGGTGTGGTTGATGTTGTATGGAATCCTGGCACACTGGGATACGGGGGACGTTGATGTGGTGAAGAGCATCAAGCAGGTAGCTTTATATAAAAGTCCTAGGTTCGACCTTCGAGTGTGGCAGTACTGTGAGAGCCCCCATCACCTCAGATAAATGTCCGCGGGAGTATAATCGTAAGCATCAGCACTGCGCGGGATCCCGCTGACTTCTGGAAATTGCTGGCGTTAATGATGCATGGAGACGGTATGCTTTCCCAGGGCTTTAGATGTATTGGCTTTGCATTTCCGTAGAGGTATGTCTTTGGCGTCTGTCTAAGCCTCCTTGTGTGCGATGTAGATTCGTGGAATTGGCTGTTAATGCCCGGTGAGGTTGGAGCAATGACTGCCTAAGGCATCAGTTCGTGCCTTGTCCTCCCTCTATCCAAGCATCAATGCAACGGCAAACGAAGCATTTCCTGCGCTGTTCGGTCTGATCTTGCTCTCCTTTGACTGGCACGTATCACCCACAGCAATTCTCCTCGTCGCATGTTCTCCAAACCTGCGGTGTTCGTCGAGAAAGCGCTGCGGGAGTCTAGTTTGACAGGTGCTTCGCAATACCAACAAGAACCGCACGAAGCATGTCGAAAGCTCCCCAAGAATCGTCCTATTCCGGAGTTCTCAACAGTTCTGCGACCTCAGCGTGGCCGACTCGTTCCATGCTTGAGACGAAACAGCTTTGACCGTTGCTGTTAGGGCAATACTTCCAAGGACGGTCAGAATGTGGGATCACTGCGCGAGCAACAACGCTAATTCTGCAGCAGGAGTTGGACGCCATAAAGGGGGCTTATGATGAATAGGGGATCACACGTGGGTCATGGGTAACATTAGATCGTTGTCACGAATTAGAGACCGGCATCTATCACAGCAAAAAGACCAATCAATTCATTCATATGATCGCGCGGGGTGAAGTCGGAAGTGTACGTAATTAGGAAGAAAGACTGTATGCACCAACATGTTCTCTTCCTTGTTAGGTGAAGTCATCGGGACTATCAAACGGAGGTAAAGAGGGACATCTCAAGAAGGTTGCCGAAGCACAGTAGGCATGAACTGGAGAACATCTCCCGCAGTGAAAGCTTTTGAGGCAACTAGACGACTCTCTCACGAGTGCTGGTGCACATCAACAGAGCCACTCTTGTGCCTGAAGACAAGGTCAGCCAAGTCATCTTCTTCGCATCAAGATATTTACTCACCAAGTAGCCAGATGAACACCGCAATTGCCGCACTGGTGTCTGACATCCTTCATCGAGTTCATCATATATGGGATGCAACCCAGGCAGAAGAAGCAGCAAAGACCGGCAGCCCAAGCACTACGCCGGGGTTAATTATCTGATGCTCCATATCCATTCATCTCAAATACCACTCACTGTGTAGTATTCCCAGTCTCATAAGCAATCCTCGTCATATTCCTCTGTCCGCATGCTGGGCAGTCAACAGGAGCCGGACTCCTTCCTAGAGCCGCCAAAGGCGTAGCGTTCTGGTACTGTCTCGCTGGTGCTTGACCAACTGGGGCGGCCGTCGAATGAACGTTCTGCTTCTCGCTATGCATGGGTTGGGTTTGCGGTTGAGGCGCATAGTACCCTTGCTGATGTTGCATCTGTGGTTGTCCTGGCTGAGCATATGCCATCTGTGGTTGTTGAGGAGGCATTTGGCTAGGATGAACAGGCATGGGTTGCATTGGCTGCAGTGCTTGAGGTTGGGCGTATTGGATGGGTTGTTGGCCGTAAGGGGATTGTATTGACGGGTCGGGAGTCATCAGTGGTGCTGCGTTGTTGTAGATTGGTGGAGGAGATGGCGACCCCATGGTGGACATTGGCTCAGATGTGAAGGGCTTGAGAGTGAAAGAGATCGAGTAATTGAGCTGTACGAGGGCTGGAGATGCGGTTTCAAGGTCGAGGTCTGGGGCTCATCCGTATTATCTACTCTTGCGCGCGCCAGCTAAGAGTATGGAGACCCTTCTCCAGATCAACGCTCGCAAGGCTGAGGTCTGCCTTGGCTGAAATGGCTTCGACCAGACTCACTAAACTTTACCCAAGCCGGATGTCTTGCCGCCATCTTGAAGCCACAGAGGAGGTTCGCAATAAACGAGAATGCATTGCAGCTCCTGATACGTCGGTCAAACAGGTCGGCGGAGCCTCCAACTAGTCATTGTTGGCATGCGGAAAGCCAAAGTGCTGCCGTCTCTTCTCGTGTGAAGGGAACGAAACCATTCCTATCGACGTCGTCCCGTGCGATGCAATAGAGAGAGAAATTATAATGGTTTTTGACGAATGGAATGGCTGCTATGCGCGTCTCCCCGCCTCAGAGATGCAAGGAAAAGCACAAAGAAATCCAACGTACCGCACCTGCAGGAAACCCATCCAATCTCGTGCCAAGCTGAAGCACAGTGGCGCACCCCTGAATCCCGTCTTGATACACATCGTCCGGGGAGCTTGACCTAGAGCTTATCATCTCTGACTGCCGCCAGCCTTGCGGCTCTGCCAGCGCACGTGTACCAAGAATAGCATCGCCTCAGTCCACAGTCGCTTTTTCGAGCCCGACATGGCATGGTCGACAAGGGGAACGATGC
The DNA here is from genome assembly GCA_022813185.1 of Floridaphiala radiotolerans. Taxonomy (NCBI): domain Eukaryota; kingdom Fungi; phylum Ascomycota; class Dothideomycetes; genus Floridaphiala; species Floridaphiala radiotolerans. The sequence goes on along the minus strand of JAKLMZ010000006.1, from coordinate 795,838 downwards.
ATCTGCCAATAAAACGGCCTCTGGAAGTCACGGAAGCGTACTGTGGTAAGGTATGGTAGCCGAGATTGAGCGGGAGATGCCAAGCGAAGTCTGCCGGAGACGTCCCAGTCAGCGAGGCTCAGCTGAAGCACCGCTCTTCTGTCTTCTCAGCGACCAGCTATTGAAACGCACCGCAGCCTGATGCACATCGTGGTCACTACCACGCAATGCAGGACTATTGCTCAGAACGTATTGTCAACGTGCGGCAGTTGTACTACAGTTATGCTCTGATCGCCTGAGCGTGGACTGACTTGTCAGTCGCTGGTACTCCGTATTGTTGACGTACCACAGGGTTCCTCGACGTCTCCTTCGACCGCTGTTCACACGAGTCACATATGGAGCGAGGATCACCTTCTCGATAGCAACCAACGGGCTCCTCGTATCTCACTATCTGGTACGACGCAAACTTGCGCCGCTGCTCGGTTGACGATGGACCGTGTCGGTCATAAGGTTAGGTGGGTGGTCCATCAAGAAGACCGCACCGTACTGTGATGCCGGAGCTTTTGCAGACGGTACAAATGACGCGAGGAAACTGAAGGTGCAACACGGACGTTGCTGGCAGCAGTAGGGATATGCTCGGGCTACAAGGACTCTCAAAGAGCGGGATGCAGTAGGCGATAGGATCCCACAACATAACTGGAACTCGTGGCTTGACAACCTTGTGCGTTCAATGGTTTCTATGCGGCTGGAAAGAACACCAAGCGTGTATTGTGTCTATACTAAGATACTTTTGTTGCCTTGTTGCAACTCCGAAAAATGCAAGTCATCAGTCTTCATGTCATTGCTAGTTGCATGGCGAGATTGGTCAAGAGAACGGATGAGGTCAATCCCACCTTAAGATCAGAACAGAGCCGTAAGCGAGATGGGCTTCAAGTTAACATCCACCTTCTTGCAATCGGTATTGTACGTCTCGTAGAACCCGCTGCTGGGTGAGGTCCAGTTGTTGTTATGGTAGTAGTCCTGCTTGCAATCCAGCTTCTTGGTCGCAGTTCCGGCAGCGGAGAAGGTAACACTGCACATTTCGTTAGCTCTTGCTCTCGTACTCCCACACGGTGGTAATACGTACCCTCCATCACACACCCAAGTCTGGTTCACATCGACCCTCCCACTCGGCCTATCATACCTGAACGTCGCACTAGCCCCAGCAGGAGCCCCAGCCGGCGTCGTGCAGATATACCACTGAGTCCCGTAGAAGAAGTCCTGGAGCTGGGAGCTAGAGGCCTTGCACTCGGTCACGTAGTTGACGGCAGAGTTGGTCAGGTTGAACTCGACGTAGCCGTTGGAGTTCTGGTGGGCGGGTGTTGTCCAGATGCGGGACTCGTAGTAGTGGAGGTCTTCGACCTGCCACTTGGGGAGTTTGATGAGGTCTTTGCAGCAGGGGCCTTTGCGGTCGTGGGGGAAGGCGGCGGCCAGGGGGAGGGAGAGAGCGAGGAGGGATATGAGTTGCATGTTGAAGAGGAGTTGTTAAATGTTACGAAGAAGCGCTGAAGTGCGGATTTGAAACGAGTGGCAGATCGTTTGGTATGAAGCGATAGTTGTTTGTAGAGAGTCAGTGAGTGCGTGATGATGATGTATGGCTGGAGAGGAGGCTCAGTATATATACTGCACTCGACATCATCCAGAAACTACAAGAGCCTCGACCGATGTCACCCCACCGTGTTCTGTTTCCAACCGTGACAGATGACGATACTACCGACATGCTTCTTTTTTAGCCAAGCCCTCTTCTTCAGCCAAGCCCAGACACTCCTCGCTCAGAGTCGCACGACTGAAGCCCAACGATAGGCCACGATGTTCTATCGATTTTACTCTTTTCAGCAAGCCCGCAGTCTTAACGATACGGCCACTATCGAAATCCTGGGGTCATAAGGTAATCATGGGTGGGTCACCTGTCAAAGATCCTCCTCGGTGCTTCCCGCTAGGGCTGAGGGTTAAGCTACCGGATGCCAAAAATAACCTTTTTCTAGAATCAAGCTTCGGTGCTTTTTACCTTGACGGCGGGGTCATTCCGTGGTGAGAACTTTGATCCTGGACTTAATGATCACGACGTTAACCTCGTAACACTGTCCTGTACGAATCGTTTGTAACCTTCGGACTCTACCAGCAAAGTGTTGTTGGCACGGGCATGACTTGAATGCTCCCTCAAGCACTGGCTGCCCAGCACGTATAAGATGCGCCAATTATAACGCAAACACGATCGCAGCCACACAGAGGCGTAATGACCTTGGTTGAGGATTGCTAACCTTGAGCTAATATGGCAGCCGCTCTTGGTACTCTACATCTTCATTTTGGGTCACCCTTCCCCGCATCTTAGAGGACACACGAACAAATTTAGCTTGTCACCGCTCGTTAACGGGCACCCACGGCGAGCCCCTAACGATGTGCCAAGGCCCCGATATTGCTGAAGAGCGAGAATCGCGAGCACTAGTTACCCTTAAACTGGCTCTCGAGAGCGATAGGAATCTCTTTGAGAAGGTAAAGTACTGCATTGCGCATCACGTGAACTAAAGCTATGAACACAAGCAGAGAACAACAGACGCTATCAACACCAGATCCCAACAATACCCAGCACGAACGCCAACCAGCTACCATCCGCATAAACAAGCAAAAGTCACGAAGTAGACCCCAAACACTCCTACCAAAACCCTACATGTTCCCATCAATGCCCATTGACCCCGTTCCCATTGCTGACTCCATTCCCATTCACCGCCCTACTAGCAAGCCAACTACTGCTACTCTGCCTAAGCATATTCTTCGCCGGCCTCCCCTCCTTCTCCTCGACTAAGAACGTAAAGTTCTCCGGCCTCTTCCAGCAACCCCAACTGTCCGCCGCTCCCTTGGGGCTCCACTTATCAATCGGCTGCACCTTCTTCGCCTTCCACTCATCGTCTGAGCCGAACTTGCCATACACGCAGTCGAAGAGGTCACGGTAGGTGTGCTCCTCCTTTTCGAAGCCGCCGAGACGCTGGTAGCTGCGCTTGAGGTAGTCGATGTGGTGGGCGGCGACGAGGGGTGCGTTGTCCAAGGAGCGAAGGGAGCCGGAGTCGCCGTGAGCGAGCTCAGAGAGGACTTCCTCGGTCAAGGCCATGGCGCGCTTGTGTTGGTGTGTTTCGGTGTACAAGGCCCAAAGGAGGTTGGTGATCTCGAGGGTGGTCGGATCGAGCACACCCCAGACACGGGTCAAGTTGTAACGCATGTCGCGGCAGATGTGGATGGCTTCGTGAGTCTTGCCGCGGCTGAAGAGGGCTTCGACGAGGCGGCGACCGATGTAGATGACAGTGTGAGGTGACCAGGTCTTGTGGACCTTTCGTGAGCGCCAGAGTTTCTCGAGGATGTACTGCAGGTGATAGTCAGTCTCTGAAGTGTAGGTGTTTGGGCAAAGCAAGCGGGTACTTACAACAAGATCCTCATCGTTGTGTTGGTGACCAAGAAGGTCGACAAGCTCGTTCAAGTCATCAATGGCCAGGTCGGAGAAGTCCAGATCGATGACCTGGGCGTACTTGAGCAACTCTTGCAGCAACTGCCTGGACAGTGCCGACATCTTCTCTCGCAGATCCTTGAACTTGTCACCCTCGGCACGGTTCTTGATGCGGCGGCCGACAAGGTACAAGCACAGCACAAATCCATCAAGGATGGTCCTTTCCTGGTGGAAGCCACCGTGGGCGTGCATGAACCGATCAACCAAGAGAACAAGCTCGTAAGCGTCCTGATACTTGAACTCTTGGAAGCACACATAGACCTTCTCCTTGATCAACCTGACAATGGTGGTCTCCGCATGCTCCTCAACCGATGCTCGCAAGCAAATCTGGAAGAAGGCTTCCGCAATAGCCACGTTGATTGTCTTGACAATCTGAAGCTTCTTGGAGAAGATCTCGAAGCACTCCGCATGGATACGGGCAAGCATGACCTGTCGCTTGACGTTCTTCTGGAACTCAATGAGCTGAGCGCCGCACTGGATGATGCGCAAGAAGTCCACTTGGGTCTTGACCGCTTGGCGGTAAGACTGATAAAGGATGAACTCCAGCTTGAGCTCCGCCATGAGCACGGAGAATGACCTAGACAGAGAAATGGTCTCCTCGAATGCGACGATGAACATCCATGAGGTCTCATTGATCGAGGTGGTCTCCGTTTCGTAGATGGCCTTCTGGCGGAGCTCCTGAAGCACAGACACGGCCGTCTCCTTCATCTCACACTCCAGGTACACCTTGGCAATGCTCTTGGCAGACTCAATGAGGACTTCCGAGCTGCTGCTGCTCTCAAAGGCCTTGTAAGTCGTGCTGCTGAGCACTTGCGTCGCCTTGGTAATCGACTCCTTGGTGCTCTGCTTGCGGTAGGAGACAACAAGCTCCTTCATCCACGTCATTGTCTCTTTGGAGGTGTAGCCATACTTTGAGATGCAGGACTTGTACTCCTCCTCGTAGATGCTGATTGACTTTGACGATGTTTCGGTCTTCTTGGAGTACAGGTGAGCCAGTTGCTTCTTGACCTTGGTGAGAGTCGTCGAGGAGGTGGTAGTAGTCGTGGTCTTTGTCGTGGTAGTTGATGACTTTTGTGTGGACTGATACTTGACGACTTCCTCATAGAGGGATATGGACTCCTCAATGTGGGTCTCGCTACGCTCACAGATCTCGGCCAAGTGCATTGTCGCACGCATAGTCTGCTCACTGTGTGACCCATAGATGGAGATGCAAGTCTTGCGATACTCCGTCGCCGTCTGCTTGATCACAGTGTACTCGGACTTGGTCTCCTCAAGGAAGTGCATGTACTTCTGGTAGACTTCTTCGGCAAAGGTGGCCTGAAGCTTGTACTCCTGACCACGCTGCAAGAAGGTGATCCACAAGCAGCGGTAGACGTCCCTTGCGGCCTCCCACTTCTCGTGGTGCTCATAGTAACCGCACAGGAAGCGAGCAGCCTCGAGTGAGCGCTCGGTACAGCAACCGTGGTGGAAGCCACAGCCCATGTAGATCTCAAGGTATGCTTCTTGCGCAACCTCATGGCGGTGGAGACGCACGGCTAGAGAGCCGAACTGGTAGAGTATGTCAACGACTGTAGTGTGACCCTTGCCCAACTTGGCGACCAAGACTTTGGTAACCTGGCGGTAGATGGTAATGACCTGATCGAAGCGGTAAATCTTCTCAAAGAACTCAATCGACTGCCTAGCAAGCTTGATGATGACGGCGACATCGATAGTCGCGGATACAGCAACGTGCACAAGGTTGAGGTAGATTAGCTCCGCCTTCTGGACTTGAAGCATCTTGAAGTAGCATGTTGCCAGCTGGATGGCCGTCTCCACCTCTTCGATCGACACCTCTGTCTTGGTGGTGATGGTAACCTCCTTGGAAGTCCAATCCCTCTTCACGACCTTGCTGTAGATCTCAATCGTCTCTTCCCAGCGTTCTTGCTTGATGTAGCTGGAGGCTAGCGCAGTGACGATCTTTCGCGTTGTCGAGGTAATCTCGGTCGACTTGGACACAGATAGGCTCGTTTCAAGAATCTCCTTCAGGGTCTGTTCCTCCTTGGTAGTCATGGCAGTCTCAGTAGTCGTGGTTGACGTTGTTTCCGAGCTGATAGTCTCCGTAATGGTCTCGGCAAACATGGTAGCAACCTCGACAGACTCTTCTGAAGTCTGCTGTTCAGTCTTCTTGAACCAGCTGCACATCGAGTTGAAGATGGAACGAGCTGCTGAGACAATGCCAACACTCTTCATCTCCACGGCGACCTGCTTCATGTACTTGACGAGCGTCTCGGTATATGTCTCCTCGTGATATGACTGAATCTCAGTGTACAAGCCCTTTAGGATGGTCTTTGACTCTTCATGACGGGACACCCTTTGAAGGAACTTTGAGTACTCTAAGGTGATCTGGATGCGCGTCTCACGTGCTGTTACAGACGTCGTAGTAGTGGTCGTTACACTCCTCCAGTAGCTGACGAGGATGACTTCCGCTCGTTGAATCTCCTTGCGTTGTTCGAGCATCCTAACAACGGTCATTGTTGCCGAGTAACAGCGCTCGTCGTCTATTGTCAAGCTTCGAATGAGCTCCTCTTGGTAGCGAATGGCAAGCTCGAGGACAACGTCAAGCTTCGAGAGCACAGTAAGCTGCGAAGTGAGGATCTCGTAGACCGAGACCGTTTCCTCATGCAGATAACCATACCGCTCAATGCAGATCTCAAAGAGCTCCCTGTAGGTAGCAGCGGCCAGCTGCAGCTCACCGATGGCAACGTACAGCTGAGCCATGAACTTGACGTAGCGAAGCGTGAGGGTGTGAGATGCGCCGCGGCTGCTCCTGGAGATCTTGATCAGGAACTCAATGATTGTTCTTCGCCTGATGAGCACCTCCTTTGAGACTGAGAAGGATAGTGTGTATGTGAGCTCAAAGTACACTTCGGCACAGATCACCGCCAGGGAAGAGTACTCAAGCTTAACACAAATGTGCCATGCTTCGTAGGCGACATCAACGCACTTTGAAGGGTCAGCCTTCTGAAGCAGGCGCATGCGTGTGATCAATGACTGCAAATATGAGATCGACATCTCGCCCAGCAATTGCTTGCGGATGATCATCGCATTGTACTGGAAAGAGGCATACTCGACGAAGCAGTGGTGAGCTTCGAAGCAGGAGCCTTCCAGAAGAGCGAGCCATGCGGAACTCGGGAAGCAGGCCTTGAAGCGAGAGGACAACGACTTCTTCTCCAGGCCATGGTACATGTCGCTTGACGAAAAGTGTACTGACCAGTGCCTGACGGTATACTCGAGCAGGTGATGCTTCGCAAAGGCTGCACGGATACTCTCCTTGTCTAGGACTTCAAACTGGGCTTCCGAGTGCTTGTGGAGGACTATGCGAACGTAGGTCAAGCACCGCAGGACAAACTCTGAGTGAACCGCTTTGACGTCAAGAGCTAGGTGGCTGAGCAAGTGCTGATGAATGCCATGGTACCTGAGAGACACCATGCCGTCCCTGATGAGCACCAGAGAGCCACAAGCCCTGCGCACCTCGTCTTCAGTATCCGCAAGGCGAGGCAAGTGCATACACTTGTTGACGTCAATCTCAAGGAGTAGGCGCAGTTCCTGGAGAGACAGGGGGCGCTCAGATGCCAGTAAGGAGAGGAAGATGACGCGGGTCTCTTGATCCTTGAAGTCCAGCAAGGCTAGTTGCCGCTTGAAAGCCTCTTCAACATTCTTCGGGACGTGGTCCAAGCCCTTCAATATGTCGGAAGTTGTCTTCTCCCTCGTCAAAGACCGGCACATCAGGTCAGCCAAGGTGAAGGAGCCTTTCGCCTCGTGAGCTATTCTGTCAGCGACCGAAGACTTGTCCGCCTCACTCATGTGTCGCAGTCGATTGTCTGAGGACAGATGAGACTCCACGAAGGTGCGGATGTCGTCCCGGATATGGTCTGCCTCGATGCTGAAATGTTGAGTCTTGTGCTTTAACGATTTACTAAGAGGTCTGCTCAACGCAATCACTTTGAAGCGCTTGTTTTGTGCGAGGTGGTGGAGGCGGTCCATCACTTCGACTGCAGCCTTCTCGCCGCCTGCTAGGCCATCAAGACCATCAACAACAATGACGGTCTTCTCACTGGTATCTTCTGCGGTATGGTCGAATGCTTGCCAAAGAACATCTTCGATGGCTGAGATAGGCTTGCCTTCCTCCGCTAGATGGAAAGCATCCCGGAGATGGCGCAACAGATTGGAATTGCCGACTTCACTATCAAGAACCTGCAACAAGAGGTTCTTGATCAGACTGAAGGTTGACGTAGTCGCCTTGATGTTCTTCCTGACGCTGTACATCAGAGTAGAGAAGTGGGTGGAGCGGGTGGTATCCTGGAGCTGTTCAACGATCCAGTGGCTGAGGACGCTCTTTCCAGTGCCAGCAGCTCCAGTAACGAGCATGACAGGAGTTTTGCTCCGGCTGAAGTGGGATAGATGACGGTTGAACCACTCGCAGGTAAACTCCGCACGGCTAGCATGAGAGGAGCTCGTGGCAACCAGTCGAGATACTGTGCTGTCGCCGAACTTGAGGAACTCCCGAAGCTGGATCATGTCCACTGCTTCTGATCAGTAACCAGCTATGATCTAGAGTACCGCGTACATACCTTGACTGGTCTGGACGAAGATTGATTGCGCATCCCACATGCCTATCAAGATCCGCTTTACAAGGCTGTAGAACCGAGACTGATGCTGCTTGACATGCTGATCCAGCTCAGAGTCTACCTCTAGAACATGATCAGCTCAAGTTTTTACGCATCTGGAAATGTTCCTACCTCTCCTGGAGTTTCTCAAATGCATGTTCATGTCCGAGGTAAGCATGACAACCTCCAAGTAGGCTTCTAGGAGCTCATTCTGTATCCTGGGAGAGAGCCTAAACATGACTTTGTGCCGCAGGACAGTCGACAGGGTCACGCCGATGTCGTGAAGGACGTAGAAGAGACGCATGAGCGTTTTGTGATTGCCTTCGCCCATCTGCTACATGCGTAAGCTTACTTCTAGAGATATGAGTTGCGTTTCGTACCTGCAGCAACGAGATACAGCTGGTCCAGAGCAATTCTGCCGACTCCTCCCTCTTGCCCACGATCTCTTCCAAGGCAAGTCGGTATTCTTGCACACGAGTTGCAAAGGACACCGCCCACCTTAAGGTCTTGTCCCAGTGTGAGCCGTCATGTGGCATACTGTTGAGTCTCTCTTCGGCTATGATATCCAGAAAGCCATCGAAGGTAGGCTCGTGCTCGTGGTATGTTGACCAGTTGCTGGACTTCCGAAAGTTTGAGCTGCGGAACATGGTCTCTTGAATGGAGGAGTATTTCTTGATACGAAGGGATCCGTTGACGCCGTTGGTGGTGGTGCCGTCGTGGAACATCTTTGGGTTCATGGGCAATGGTATCTCCTGCTGCTTCATGATGCCGTTTGTACTGGCGGCATCCTGCGCAGGTGCCTCCACGTGTGGTGTCTGTTGTGGAAGACCCATTCTGGTGGTCTGTGAGTACTAGTAAAAGGGTGGAGTCAAGGAAGAGAAGAAGACAGGTAAAGAGATTGCTCCACTCACGTATGAGAGCAGCGAGGTTTGTGTTCTTCTTCAAGGTCTGGAAAGCAGCACAGCAAGCTCCTTGATATACGACTACATGAGCAGCCCATGGACTGATGCCAGAACCGGACCGGACATAGACGCCCCCTTTAAACCTCAAATTGACGAGGAGATACCTCTAGGACAAGGCCGTGGCTGTAGTCTAGACCGAACAACAAGCACGGCTTTATCTCTCAGGCAGCCATTGATGGGTTTCGAGAGTAGCAACTCTGAGAAGCACGGCTACCCCGAACGCCCATCTGCTGAGGTGTGCATCTCCACGTGAAGCTGAGGGTCCTCTTGCCGCTGTTCTAGAGTAGTCCAGTAGTGGTTCAGCAAGCCACACTGGTAGCTTCAAGCCTTAGCCATCCCTCGTCAATATACTTGTGTGACTTCTTGGCCGTTGTTGTCGGCCTCGCCAAAGGATAGACGCTTTGATTGCGGGAAAAGGAGAGCAGCCGCACGAAACTAGTGGTTCGAGGGTTGTTGTTATGCTGCACGTCTCCACTTCATCGCGTGCACACGCGAGAATAACAACAGACTGGCCGACGGACTGGCCGATCTGCTTCTACTAGTATGAGATGTGGACAGCTGAGCGGAAACAGGAGAGCATGGCTAGGACGAAAGAAGTAGTTGGAGCAAACGCCATGAGCCCAAAGCGGAACAGAATAGCGATCTACAGCACGATCTCTGCGGGAAAACCATAGCAAGGCACCAATAGAAGTTGGTAGGAGGCACACAGCTGAACGGGGAATTTGTGATCTGCCCATGGTCTGGACGAAAAAGGTGTAAAGGGGCGGCCCGCGAGCGCGGCTTTCATCAAACCTCGGTGACGCTAATGCAAGCCATCAGAATGTGGCTGGCGTTCACTGCTGGCGATCGTTCTGGAAACGACAGCGGCGGCAACATCTTGGAAGTAATTCAGATCAATAGGAGAAGGAGTTTCGAGAGCTGAAATGCATGATAAATGTGCAGACGGAAGAATTGTGAGAGACAAGAGCCTTACGGGACTGGAGATGGGGTGCTCGACAACCTGCAGTTTTTATCAAGCGGGGTTTGGCAGCTTGGCTTCACTCGTGTACGCTTGAGCATCACAGTATCAGAATGCCCAATGCCAGCAACTCTTGCAAGCCTCCGAATCCAGCTTCAGCTGGAGAAAGGATGATGGATGTGGTGAAGCTGAAGGTCGGGACGGAGATAGCGGGAGGTGCTTGAGCTGACTGTGCGTTTGTACAGTGGTCAAAGCTCCCAAAGCGGCTCTTCCAATCACAGACCATGTGTCCTCCGTCGACTAAGAGAATCTCTGGATCAAAAGGGAGGATGGAGGCAACATGAATGTTCATCGCGGAGTACATGAGATATGCATATATTGTTCAACCGTTCGAACTAGTGCCAACTCCTCTCGATGCAATGCCGCCTGTCAAGCCTGACAAGCTTCCTTGCCACTATGCTTGCGCCTCAAGCACACCTCTATACCTGATATCACCCTTCTCCAACCTCGTCAATGCATCCTTGATGCCCTCTTCGCTCATCGGGAATCTCTCTAAGACAGGCTTGACACCGTGGAAAGCGGCAAACTGAAGCATCCGCTCGACTTCCATGGGTGTTGACGTGCAGTTGCCGATAAACTGCAGTTCCTTGATCAAGAACGGGAGGAAAGAGATGTGCATAGGTTCCGTGGTGACTGTAAGAGGATAAATCTTGCCAAAGGGGTTCATCACGTCCATGTACCTGCAAGTTGTCAGTCCTCCTCAAAGCAGATGACAGAGTGAAGAGTCTTACAGATCCCAATCCGGCAACGCAGCCGTAGTAACAAGCAGATGATCAATCCCCCTCCCACCCTGCAGGCTCAACTTCTTCACTCCCCTAGTAGCAACAAACTCCTTCGCACCCAACCTCATCGCCTCCTCCTTCTTACTCTCACTCCCCGAAAACACCACCACCTCACACCCCATCTTACTCGCAAACTGCACCGCCAGATGCCCCAACCCGCCCACACCAACAACCCCCACCCTATCCGTACTCTTAACCCCATGCCTCAACAGCGGCACAAAAACCGTCTGTCCCGCACAAAACAACGGCGCCGCATCCTTGCTACTCAACCCTTCCGGCACCTTGTGCACCAACGTCTCCGGCCAAACGCTCATCTCCGCAAAGCTCCCCTGGTCCAAATCCGTGCTCGAGTACGCCCTCGCCCCACCATTCGTGCAATGAAAGTGGTGGCCCTCAAGACACTGCTCACAGTGTCCGCAGCCGCTCTTGACGTAGCCGTAGCCGACGCGGTCGCCGATGCGGAAGGACTTGACGGAGCTGCCGACGTGGGTGACGATGCCGACGCCTTCGTGGCCGAGGACTTGGGAGGAGTGGGTGTAGTGGAGGTCGGTGCCGCAGACGCCGGAGTGGGTGATACGGATGGCGACGTCGGTGGGTTGGAGGGGGATGGGTTTGTGGGTTGAGGCGGTGACTTTGCCGGTGGGGGAGCCGTGGTAGGTTGTAAAGGAGGGGGTTGTTGAGGTGTCGGAGGTGGAGGAAGTCGAGGGGTTATGTTGAACTGGTGCCATGGTCGGAGTGTGGATGCGGTGAGGTAGATACAAGTGGTTTTATGTTTGAGAGAGAAAGACGTGTTGGCTTTGTTGACAAACAAGGACACTTTGGAGAGAAGTCTAGCCAGAGTAGCTTATGGAATGAAGGGGAGAGTAGTCGGACAGGGAAGCAATGCTACAGATTGAAGGGCACCTACCTGGGGTCCCACAGCCCGTTATATAGCAGTCGCAGTTCGATCGGAGATGATTGGGAAGTCCATTCGACCGTGGGTGGAGAATGCCTACAGCAGCACGTAGCATCAAGCGTGATTACAAAAACGTCGGGCTTCAGACTCGGGTTGTTAGGATAGTGATGCTTCCGTTGATTGTCCGGCAGAGACTCGGTCTCTCACCGTTTCACGGTACCCAGAGGCAGCGGTTGAGGCTTTGGGATGCGAAGATGGCTGACGAAGCAACAGCATCCCGCAGCCAACAGCTCCGGCATTTTAGTTGATGCTGCCTCTCGTGGAACGAGGACGTTGTCGTTGAGTAGCATTGTCCGGATGTAGAACGACGTGTGAAGTGGATCTAAGCAAAGCTCCAAGACTAACGTAACGCGCGCGCCTTACTCACTTCAACAACTGCCACTAATCCCCGAAAGTCTATAGATGTTGTTCAGGTACTCTTAATAATCAGCAATAGCGCCGGTTGTGATTGTGCGAAAAGGCGGTTGCAATTGGATGACGCAGTAGCCGCTTGAGCTTAATTCAACCCGGTGCCTTTGCGATTAATAACCAGGCGTTGGTAAAAGCGGCGTCGCGTTACGGCACGAACGTTAACGGATCGCACTTGAATGTTTCATCATTGATGACAGCTCCGTCGACTGGTGTGGTTTGAGCACTACGGAGCAACTAGTACTTGATATCTCATCTAGTCATAGTTCGTAGCACATGTTCCGGACGAGTGACGATCGTGAAAATAGCATGTCGCAACAATCTCAGACTTTCAATGCGCATACGGGATGCTCTGGTTTTCCGCTTCATCACCAAGGTTCAGCAGAAGTAGAGCAACGCACTCAATTGAGCAAGGAATAGAATCAAATTTCAACAATCCCGTCTACAGAACCCAATTGGGGTCATTGATGATCAGGAGAAATGCGATGAGTGAGCTTCCGTCCAGGGTCCAGCCCAGGTCGATGCTCGGATGCCGCATTTGGGAATGCTCACTGACTCGCCGGGCTTCATACGGGCACCGTCACTCGGCATGTCTATGTTCAATCTGACTGTGATGCCTACTGGATTCCTCAAAAGAGCCGTTGTTGGAACTAATATGCACAAAAGAAGTAGTAGTACATGCAGGATCCATTTCCCGTTGCCAACAGATTACCATCCGTGATACAGTAAGACATGAGTCGTTACGTCGTAAACTGAGACCCCCTTGAGGAGGGAGCTACGAGCTGCTTCAAAAGATAGTAGCAAGGCCTTGAGCGAACCACATTACTTGGCTTGCTCGTTCTTGGCAGCCAAGCTCTGAACCTCGGCGGCGAAACCTCCACTCTCTGTATGTCCATGCGCACGGTGTTCACGACTGTGAAGCAGGTCACCATCCTCCTGTGTGATACTGCTTGGATCGCTTTGGAGCTTCTCGGAGACCGACTTCACGGCCTCTTGATAGTTTCGCTCCTTGTCACGGTGGGATCGCTCGGCAGGGTCGGTGGACTGGTTGCTGGTGCTCTGAGACGACGTTGTGCCCTAAACAAGTTAGCTTGTGAAGAGCGAGAAGACGTGTGAGGAGAAAGACCAACCTGTGCGTTCGCAGTAGCTAAGCTTTGAGCGTCAGACGAGATGCTGTCCTTTGGCGGACGGGCGCTATCGACCAGGCGAGCCTCGCGGCTCTGGAGGTAGGAGGCATCGTCTTGCGTGACGGATTGGGGCTGGGTCTGCATCTTTGAACCGACTTCCTGAGCGGCCTCGTTGAAGTTCTGAATGCTATCAGCTGTACGCCTCATGAATAGGTGGATATTAGGTAGTATACCTGCTCCTTGGCGGCGTGGGACTGCTCAGCTGGATTCATGTTGTCGGTAATGGTGGTTGATGAAGCAAGTAGTCTGGTGGTTGAGATCTGATAGTAGAGGTGTGAATTGAGTGTTTACTGAAAGATTGAGCTGGAGAAGAAGACGTATTAAGTACACTGGACACTTCCGTACGATCTTCGATCAGCATCAGAGATTTATGGATGATGTAACATGTACTGGAGAAGGAAGGAGCAATCCCCGGAATTTTAGTGCTGCCAATTCGCGAACCTTCGTACACAATCGAATATCACGCATCAACACTATATTGATGAATCACCGCGTCCACTTCCACTTAGTGCCAAACTGCTGCACGGCTTCCCGAGGTGATGAGGAGATTTGAGTGCCGTGGCGATGCATGACGTCATCTGTATGTGATTCCTTTACTTTCGTGGTATCTCAACCATCGATAGGGAAGGAGAAGTAAGTGCTGGAGAGGTCTCACTGCGGTTGTAGCCTTATGTTGTTAATATCCTTGTCCGGTTGTTGATGATTCGCGCCGCAAGACATGCTACGAAACGTCCAATAAGGTAGGCTTTCGCCGCTTTGGGAGATGTACCTTCAAGATCTAGCTATTCTAGGTTAGCAGGAACAGGTCTCGGGGCGATTTCCGGGAAGGCAATCGATCAAAGGTGCATCAGCCAGCGCACGGTCAAGACACGAATTGCATAGTACATTGAACAATGAGATTGGCCTCGAGTAGAGTCAATTGAGGATTGCTACGGTATCACGTACCCTCTGTATTCCGGAGAATGTCCACTTTCCGACCTCCATGATCCCTTATAAAGTCCGCAAATGCCTCCAATGTCCGTTTATCCTCAAACATGACAGGTTTATTCTTCGCGCCAGCAGGGAAAAGCTTGAACGTTGGGACACCCCAGATGTCTCCGTCGACATCGTTGGCCTCGGCGTCTATCTTCCCAATGGTCACCGCGTCCTTGCCCAGAACATCAGCAGAGTACATGTAGGCAAGCTTCTCAAGGACAGGAGCAACGGCCTTGCACGGTCCACACGATTGTGTGTAGTACTCAATGAACACGTCTTTGTCATTTTCCAGTACCACATCATTCCATGAGTTGGCTACCACGACGATGAATGGGCTTTCTTGGACTGTTGGGACCGGTTCCGATTTGACGGTCGGAGTAAGCTGGTCATTGAGAAATTGCTGAATGAAGTAGTCCACCACATCTTTTGACAAGCCTTCGGTAGGCTCAAATGGGTAATGACGGTTGGATCGAGGTTCCCGAATAGCAACGGCTGGCAGCCGTTCACCCTTCATGTGGAGGTCCTCAATGATTGACGAGTACCGCGCCACGTTGACCGTTCCAAAGCGCATTCTGTTCTTGTATGCCGAGAGTAGTGGCTGTACCGTACGGGTCACGATATCGGATATGTCTGTGGCATCATCGAAGACGATGTAGCAAATAGGAAGATCGCCCTAACCGAGTTGTTAGACAATCAGACCACGACCGGGGATGTCATACTCACCTCCGTCTGCTCCCGGTGTGTTTCAGGATAGAATTGTGGCATCTGGGGCTGGCCTTGCTCCTTGATCAAAGCAGTCAATGCTTGTTCGTCTTGCGGGCATTCAACAACCCGCTTGACGTGACCATCCTGCTCGTAGAGCACAATGCTGGGCACCGTGATGCCCTCTTGCAGGGCAAGGTTCGCATCAATAGCGAGGCCGAAGGCATACTCGTCGCTCATGGCTTGCGCGGCCGATCGGTAAAGCTCTGAAGACAACTCATCATCGGCATCAAAATATCCCACGACAACCAGGCTGTCAGACTTCTTGAAGCGCTGCAAAGCTTCTGAGGTTGGGATAGACGCTAGAGGCTCGATCTGTCTTTGGAAGAACGAAGCCATACTTTACGTCTAAGCGAGATCTCCTGCGGTAGGATCACTTCCGGTCTTACTGTGATGCCACCCAGGCTCCTTCATATGTTTTTACATTGTTAGGGCTTTGGAAGACCTTGACAGTGGGCCATCTTCGGAACTTGAACTGTGAAGACAACTCCGTTTCTTTAGTGGCATCTACCGTAGCGAAGCGGATATCGAAGTCCGTCAATAGTTCGAACGCCTATAGCACATTAGCTCCAACAGATACATCGTTTGTCTTGCCAGACAAAACCTTTGTATTTCTGACACGTACCCTAGAGAACTCACGTTGAAACTTCTCGTAGCCGGGCAGCCAAGGGAGGTCGAAGGCAACCACCACTATCGGATTCGTATCTAGGAACGGGGTGAAAGTTTCATGGTTCAGTACTTGAACTGGTCGTCTAGTCGGCTCGACCATTGTTACTGAGTTGGAGAGTTGTAGAGATCTCTCCTGGGGCACACAAGCATATCCGTCTTTTGGCTGTTGTTGGAGAGGTCATAGACTTGAACCCCACGCAGCGCAGAGCTGACAGAAAGAGGAAAGCCACAATGTCACCCAATCTGCAGACGAAAAGCACCTGGAGTAGCAGCAGGTTGCCAAGCCTTTGCTCTGCGGGGCGCTTGAATCCTTCGACTTGCGGGATGCGGGACGGCTCCGACCAATGAGGGAAAGCGTGGGAGTTTGGTCACTACGGACACGGCACGAACCTTGTGAAAACCTAAAAGCTAGCATGCATAGAGTCTGGCTCCATTGCTCGGAGGCAGTAAGATGTCCGCATCTCATTGCCAGACGCTACCAACCTGATAACAGTCATGCACAGCTCCTTTAGCGGGCGTCAAGATTAGAGCGATATGGTGTAACCGAGGAAACTGTGGGTTCCCGCTTCTTCACCAACTCTATCATGGCTACTGCGTTGACGGCATTATATAGCGACGAGTATATCCGTTGCAACTGTCGACATCCGTATGCGACTGCGACACGTTTGCAACAGCTAGCAGCAGCCTTGGCTTGCGCCTGTGGAGGGAAGCGTGCATTCGCCTCCGGGCCCCCTTAGAAGAAGCAAGCTTATGCTTATCTCCAGTGGTTTCTCCTTGGTGAACTTGTCAGGCTCTTTTAGGAAGTTCGAATTGAACATAGCAAGCTCGCAGCCATTCGGTAGCCTCTACCCCAGTCGCGGGCCGGATACAAGGCTTCGAGCCAAGCTCAACAAGGAAAGCTTTGACGAGTAGGTCAGAATTCCGCATGCTTGTTGCATCTGGTCCGCCTTGGCTTAGCATCCCACTCGGAGTATCAAAGTATCTTTATTGGGTTTGGGCCCGTTAGCTCCTGTTCCCCGGATGTAATCAACGCTATGTTCTCTTCGGAAGCGTTCAGATAGATAGACTGAGAATAGAACTCGGGTCTATCTAAGTCGCATTAGTTCCGCGGCGATGTATGGAAGGAGCGATGCTTATCTACCACGAGGTAGACATTGAGTCAACCAATACGGCGGGCGCCCCTAGTAACGGGTATAGATTTGACGAGGCAGCTGGCCGATCTCGCGTGTTGCCACATGCCACGAATCACTCCACTGAGTGCACGTTCGACGATACCAGGCGTGGACAACAATACTAAAGACTTGAAGGATGTTGGACTAGCCATGAAGGTCAGTACTAGCATGAGAAGTTGGATATAGTAGGATTTAGGAGGATTGTTGGAAGCGGAACGCACCATAGTACCTTACGTCCATTCACTGTAACAGTTGAATTCCGCAGAAGGGTTGTCTATAAAAGCTTTCGACCGCACCTGAAAGCCCAAATCTATTGCTCCCTCCATAAGAACCTTCCATTCCTTGCCAACAATCATCAAATTTATCACGACTACTATTTGCTCATCATGAAGTCTGTGTTTCTCACTTCCATGCTCTTCCTCGCCGCCGGCTTGGTGGCAGCTGTGCCCTCGCCCTGGCCAGCTGAACTCTTGCCCGACAGTGAGCTGGTATGCAGTCAAGCTTCTGTTGACCCGGCACAATGGCATTGACCTTCAAATAGGAGAAGCGGGCCGACTTGAAACTCTGCGGCGAAAGCACGGCTTGCCATCATCTCACCCAAACTGCATGCGTAAGCCACGCTTGTCCGGTCGGTAATGGTTTGACAACGTTCGCTAACACTAATTCATTAGAATATAAACTCTGATTGTCCGGACCCGAACTTTCTATTTGTGAGTGCCTACAAGATTCCGAGCTCTTCTGGTATGGTAATTGACGTCTATCAAAGTGCTGCCTAGTTAAGAGGACACCATGGTAAGTGCTACCGCTTGTATTGTCGTTTGATTTGAGTCATGATGCTGATGCTATCGAATCCGAAGCACGAATCCTAAACAGGGATGTGGTATCTGAACATATGCTCGCGATTGAGGCTCTCCGTCGCTGAAGAGCGGACATCAGATGGGAGTTCCAAAACTCACGAAGTTAGCTAGACTTCATCACTGAGCTTCAGCACAGTGTTAGCATATCAGCGTGTTTGAGTCAATTTTTCATGTCATTGTCATGATTCGTGTCTGATGCCAACGACTGCAGTGTGAACTCCTTGGTGATGGACAGCGCTGGGAGTGGAGAAACGCCGATGTAAGGTAACCTGGGTGAATGACTAAACTCGCTTACTCATCACCGTCGGTAACCTAATTGAGGTGAATCCCACAGCTGCAATATCGCACCACTCTGAACCTGAGAGAAAACCTGATGTACAGATTGCATTCCATGCGGAGATATTATTAAGCGCTGGATTGCAGAGCAAGACCGTTTCAGCAAGCAGAGGCTCAACTTCCGCTCTTTCGTCCGCCAGCGGCCTTCCATGCAGCCCCCCTTTTGCTGCTTCTACTTGACGGCTTTCCGCCTTTCTTGTTCTTTTTGGCGCCTTTGAACTTCAGTCCAGTATTGCCCTGCTTGCTGCTCGCACGATGGCCTTCGAAAACAAAAGACTCTGGTGCCTTAAAAGCACCATTGGATTGCTTGAAGTTTCCCCCGGACTTGCCAGCGTGCTTCATCTGGGCAGCTCCAGCCTTACCAAGAAGCTTCCCGGCACGCCCAAGTCTTGACTGCTCTTCAGACGATATCTTCGGTCTATACACCCCGTTAGACTTGGTATCTGTAGCCGGACGCGTTGAGCTTGCTGATGGCTTCGCATTCTTCTTGAATTTCTTAGCTCTGGTCACGCGAAGTTTGCGGGGAAGCATAGGCGGAAACTTTTTGTCGTTGTAAAGAAGTGCGGCCTCGACGCCGTTTTCATCCTGCAAACTGTCAGTGGGGAAAACATCTGCTGGTCATAGTGAGGATGAACCTACCGTAAACTGAACATAGGCGAAGCCTTTGCCTACTCTTGTTTTGGGGTCCCGAATGACGCGCACGCTCTCTACCGTTCCGCATTTGCCAAACTCTCGCCAGAGGCCTTCTTCAACGTCAGACGGCGGCTTGGGCTTGAACTTCTCGCCGTCTTTCTTCTCAGCAGCCCTCATCAGATTCTCGTCGTCTACAAATCCAAGATTGCCTACGAAGACACATCGCTTGTGGTCTGTCTTTGCTGGATGTGCCACCTCATCAACCCTCAGGTGTCTATCAAGGACAACTGTACCATTGAGTCTCCTTGCAGCTTCCCTTGCCGCCACTTGAGTGCTGTAGACGACGTAAGCGTTGGTGCTTTTGGTGGTCTGGTCCATGATCTCTTTCTTCGCATAAGCTGCCTTCTTAGGTATGTGGCTTGCGAAAGCTATTGATCTGAAGCGTATCGACTCAACTTTATGTGGTGGAGTGTGTTCAGGTAAGGATGATACGAATGAGCCCATATGCCGCATGAGCTCCTTCTTTGCAGACTTGTCGGTGATGGCACTTGTTGAGACGTTCGAAAGGAAAACAGTCCTGGCTGACTTTTCCAGCTCCTGCGCATCACGGGAAGGTGCCAGGCTTTCATGTTGAGGGATGTCGTCGTCCACATCCTCATCACTGTCCTCATCCGCGTCCTCAACCGCTTCCGCCTCAGCCCCGCCATCTACAGCTTCAGTCTCATCGCTCTCGCCTTTACGACGCTTGGAAGCTCGCTCCGTCCGCTGCTTAGCTTCCTCCTCCTCTTCTTCCCTGGCTAATCGTCGCATATACGCATCTTCAATCTCGCCATCTTTATCCGCTGTACGTTTCCGCTTCCGCTTCCTCTCCTGACTTATGCCCGCGTCTGACTCTGAAAGGTCGGCCACCTGCGAAGCGATGTCTACTTCCGGACCTTCAACGCTCTCATCGTCTTGGTCATCCGAGTTTGTTTCGGAAGCTGACACTGAACCCAATGCATCATCACCCTCAGCGGCATCCTCATCTTCTCCTTCGTCCCGTTCCTCTTCACTGACTGATTCTTCCGCTTCGTCCTCGTCCTCGGGATCTGACGTTGGGTCCAAATGCGCTTTCGCTTTGAGGGAGTTCTCGGCATGCGATCTTACTGGACGCTCAACAGGTCCGGCCTACCCAGCTGTTAGCGTTTGCTTACATCGACCTGAGCTCTACGGCACAACGCCTTACACTTTTGGCAAAGAGGTCGGCTAGGGTAGGATCAAACTTGGGGATCCTCGACGTGCCATTGGTGGAAGCGTTCCCCTTGGGCACGTCTGCTGAGATTGCACTACGCTTCTTTCCCATGGCGATCAGATTCGCTTGAAATCTACAGGGCGAGAGTTTCGAAATGCTGTAACGTCTCCCTCGAACTGTCAGTTGGAAAAAAATCCAAAAGTTCGCGACTGCGACCGGCAGAACTCCGGGTAAACCGCGATGCAATCGATAAGGCCAGGGTTAGAGTCGGAGGTTCATCGCAGCGGTTTGGGGGCTCTTGGCTCTGTCTAGCGTCATTCGAGCGGTCCTCACAAGTGCGTCTTGTGGTCTCCTCGCGCTTCATCCCATCATCCACCACAGTCCCCGATTCACACAGCTTCCCTCACTTTACCAGGTCGCCTCGACAAATGACGGATCCCCTATCATCTGATGCTCAAGACTCTGCACTTTTCTACCCTTTGCTAGATCTTGTGCAGTCCAGCAACCTCGCCGACACCGCTCCCTCCCACCTCCCTCCAACTTTCGCGAATCCTTTCCCACCACACCATCGCAGCGTCCTACAGCTGTAACCCTTCGACAGCGACTCTCTCCCTTCGAAAGCAGAAGCGACAAGCACTGAACGCCCGAAGATAAGTTAGGTTTCGGGACATTGTGCGCATAACCTGGTTAGGCACAGCATGAGCGCGTCGGTGCGGAGCAGTAGGAGCAGATCAAAGCAATCCGACAGCATAACCAGCAATAGCGGCTCTAACGGTACGGAATCATCCTCTGCAGACTAGTTCCATTGTTGGTAGATTCCAAGCCGATCCACTGGCTGGGCGGTTGAAGGCGCCCTGGTCGGCTTTGCCAGCAGTGTCCCACAGGTCACTCGTGTTGGAGCAACCATATCTCTGCAAGCACTGCAACCAAGTCGACTCAATCGCTACGCTGATGCTAACTCCTGGTGTCTTTCTCAGACCATCACAAAGCTTTGAAAGCGTCCGACACAAGCCGTTCCCTCTCTCCTGCGCCGCCTTCACAGATCGTGCCTCCACCTCCCGAAATCGAGGCACCAGCTCTTTCTCACGAAATTGTAACAAAATCAAACACTGAAAACCATAGTACGAGTCAACCACGACCAACCCCTTCCATCTCCCTTCCGATCGATATGTCGCTGGTGGATCAACAGAGCGAAGGGCGCTCCAGCCCCCTTAGCGACCTGGAAGACAACCCGGAAGAGCGGGATGAGCTCACGCTGGCTCAATCGGATGCAATTGAGCCAGAGGAGAACAGTTCGGAAGCCGAAACGGAGCGATTGGAGCCATCGCCCCGGAAGTTCAAGCCTTTGCCTGCTGACGCGGGTACAATCATTGGGCAGCGACAGTACGACCGTCAAGGACCGATTTTCGACCTGGTTGCGCCTTCGGTGGAGGTCCCTACCACCATCAAGTTGGAGAAGGACACTCCGGTGGTCGCCAGCCCGTCTGATGCGGGAGAAGGAGCGGCAGTCTTAGCAGCTTTGTCGCAAAATGCGCGAATCAACAGTGTTTCACTAAACGGCGACCAAGGGCGGAAGCGAAAGCGAACAAGCCCACTGGCAAATGTGGATATGGTAATGGACATGGACGAACCAGCGAGGAAGCGCAGTGGATCCGCACGAGAGGCACCAATACCTGAGCCATTGACTGCAGACGAGGACGACGATGACGAGAGTCTCTCGGAACCCGACCCTGAGACGGAGCCCTTGCAACATGAGGAGGAACCTCTAACTGACCTCGACGACGAGCCCGCTCTTTCGCCGCCACGAACACAGGTAGAAGAACGAATAGAAGAGACACCTCTGGACGACTCGAGATCTTCCAGATCGAGGAAACCACGACGAAGGGGAAGGAAGCTGCTCGAGGAGCTGGCGGATCACAATGCTATGCCCAGTCCGAAATTTGACCGGTTCGAGGAGACGTTAGACGAGCCCCTTGAACTTGATCAGGAAGCCGAACCCGAAGAACATGTCGAGCCGGAGCCAGAGCCGGAGGTGGAGGCAGAACTTGAGCCTGAAGAAGAAGACGAGGCAACCGCAAAGGATGACGAAGAGCGTACGTTACCACTGGAGCTCGTAATCAGTGGACCAACTAACAGGGATCGGATAGTTGCTCGAAAGAAACAAGCGCTAGAGGAGCTTCAAGAGATTGAGAGGAAGTACAAGATCTTCAGGGAGAGGTAAGGCCACAAACGAGGTTGTCTTCTCAGGCGCTAACCCCCGAGCAGGCGTTGCGACGAGCAGATAGCGAAGCTTACCCAAGAGCTGGAACTCTTACAGCAGCCAAACTGCATCCATCCCGATTACCTTGCAATGCTACAATGTGTGGATGCCCGCCGCGACGAAAAAATACAACTCGAAAACACCCTCCTCAGCTACAAGCTCAAAGCGCTCGATGTCAAGAGTCGTGCGGAGCGTGCGCAGATACATAGTCAGTATCATCAAACCGTCCGCGCGATTAGAGATGGTAGCATGGAACAACTGGGCGAGCAATGGTTCCAGATGCAGAGGGAGCGAAGGAAACTTCAAGCGGAGGAACCCGATTACACCTACAAGTTTCCGAACAAGCGATCCCAACAGGTCCGACAACAGGCAGCGTACAATCTGGAGGTATCGGTGTTGTCGGGTGTCGCAAAATACGTCGGCTTCCCGGCGGCGCCTGAATTGGGCGGGGCTAGGAATGTCGAGTTGGAGGATGATTTCAAGAATATGAAGGTACGCATTTCCTTCTAAATGCCGGCGGGTTCGATTGGATGGATAAGCGCACAACTGGCCGACAGACCGCGTGAGATCACGGCTACTCTGATAGCTGGATCGCGGCTCCTCGGTGCCTACACTATTTGCCCTCGAAGAAGCAATGCTAATGTTTTGCAATCACAGATCAAGCCCTTCCGACAACCTACCTACATCCGAGATTACTCGGACGCAGTAAGGGCGGACAGAGTGGCAGCGGAAGAAAAGTTCTTCGAGCAAACGCCGTGGGCAAACCCGCAACATCCTATCCACCAGCAACTTGCGGAACAAGCTTCTGCAGCACAAGCTCGGCCGAACATGTTCAACACGCCAAATCCACCGCCTCGCATCGAACAACAGCCGACGAACGGGTCGGTCTCGACCATCGACGCGGCGATTTCTAACCCACCGTCGTCCGCTGTCCTACCGAATGCATCCACTTCGACTCCCACTGACATACCTCGAGCCCAACAGCCAGATGCGGAATCGCCTACCCTTGTGAGGAAACGCAACGTTCCACGAGACCGCGACGTCCGCGCCAAGTCGACGGAACACCCTGCGAATCTGAACGCTCGGCGCATACCTTCAATACCACGGAGTGCCTCCGCCGTGCAACAGGCGTTCCCAACCTCAGCAATCCATATTGGTGGAGGACAAGCGGATGAGGTACAGCAACCGGCGAGCCTGGCTCCGCAAGTAGGGGCGTACGGCACGCCACTTGTCACCCCTGGGGCGAACCCAGACGGAAGAAGTAGTCCTGAGCCTACAGCGACGATTGCATCCACTACCATCAAGGAGGAGGAAGGTGCTGTCAGGAGGTTCGGTTTCGGTTCTCTTGGCCAGCAACGATATCAGATCCACGGCATACCGGCGCATTGGAGTGAGGGAAGGGTGTTGTAGGACACATCGTAGAACGAGGTGGACAGTCATGTACATGTAGACTTGTGGTTCGCACGGCCGGTACATATGCCCTGACTATGGGACGGAGTTTCTGGAGGCCTGGAAAAGCTACAGGGCGATTTTCGGCGGAGCTATTGTTCTCTTCCGCGGCGCTTACGATACCAGGATAGATCTGGGTTGAGATTCACACATTTTGCACGGGCTTGGACAGCCCGAATGATAATGCAGGTAGTCGGATTGCAAACAACTAATTGTCTTTCTCAGTGAGATCTATTCAAGTCGTGAACTTCCGCGATGGAGATAATCTACACCCCTTAGTTCCGCAATATGACGCCGCCCAATGCTTTGAATTGTACATTCGCCACTCAGTTCGATTCGCTGCTCTCACTTCTGTCCCGATGGCTTCGTGCTCAATGTAATGAACGAGGTGAGAAGACGCGATATCCCCACGCCTTCAGCACTCATACACCGTCTCCCACTCATATCCTACCATCTCGCAACGCTCTACGCCTTCAACGCCCTCCCGCCCATAGGATCAACCCTTCTCGGATCCGTCCCCGCAGCAGCAGCACCACTCCCAGTCTCCCTCGCACTCAGTCCCTGCCCCACCGTCGCCCCAATGCCAACCCCTCCCCTCGCGCCCCCTTGTGCTTGCTCTCTAGGAGTATCCGGCACCACGACGTCGGAGAACTCGTCCTGCGCGACGGCTTTGATGGTGTAGGCGTAGACACCGATGACGAAGGTGAAGATGCCAAAGCCGGTGAGGGTGTTGCGGAGGAGGTAGGGGCGGCGGGCGCGGAGGAGGGCGGGGGAGGCGAGGTAGTCGCGGGTGTAGTAGGAGGAGCGTGGGAAGCTGGGTGGGTTAGTGATGGTGGAGGGGAGGGGGGAAGAGGTTGGAATGTGGACTTACACTGCCATGTTGGGTGCTGAAGGTAGCATGGCGTGCAAAGTAGTGGGTGGAATGATATGAGTGTTGTACGACTTTCACGGAAGTGGTTGTAAGCTGAAGTGGATTTGCAATGATCGAATCGCCCTGATTCATCGATTTGATAGTGAGGCTCTGCGGAAGAAACCTCGGATGACAATGATGCCTCAGGCCTGAGGTCCGAGCTTGAGCTCGAAGTGCGCGTGCTCTTTCAGGCTGACGATCTTCATTCATTATTCACCCATCTTCATTCACAAGCCAGCCTCTTTCCTTCCACACTGTCACCAACTGCATCCTTCCTTGCTCAACGACAACCACATCAACCACCCCCCTGTAGATAGATCTCTTCTTTGCTTCGTCAGCCTGCAATTGATACCATGCGATGCCCATGACGCAAGCCCGCAGCAGCACGCGTGATACCTAGCAACTCACCACTCACAGCGCCCTGACTTCTTCCGCTCCCTACTCACGACTTAATCCTCGATACGCACTTCCTTCATCATGACGGTTCCAGGAAGCTCCGCCGCTCAAACCATCGCTCAACTCAACTCCGCTCGCAACATTGCACTTTCCGACGCAACTCACTACACCCAAATCATCCCCTTCGTGTTACCCTTGATAGGAACATCGGCCGGCATCGAACTGCGGAGATGGGGGTCACAGTTTCTCGCGGAGTCGTTCGCTTCACCTATATTGGCACAAGACAAGAAGCAGGAGCTTGCGCTGGGACGGCTGTTGGAAATGTTGAAAGAATACCTAGAGAAGCAGGATGAGGAGACGGATGTGGTCAAAAACATTGTGCAGACGGCAGCCAGCGTGTATCCATTGATATTCAGATACATGTGAGTGACCCTAATTCCTTTGTCAAGCGAAGTTCCCCCTTGTATCCTGTAGGCTACCTGGTAAGATATCATGCGTGAAATGCAGGTCGGTCGGGGCCATAATGTCCACAGCTACGGACAACACGCGATAAATTCACATCTTGAAACAGTTTCTTATGCATTTGTTCTTCCTCTAGCATTGCCAATCCCAAAGACGCTGCAACATGGCAAACAATGGCGGCTATCAAATCAAACATCCTGCGGCGAATGGACACTGCCGCGGCCGGGGTACGGATCTGCTGCATCAAGTTCGTACAGAGAGTCATCCAGGTGCAGACACCAGGTGTCATAGCCGATCCAAGGGTACTTTTTCGCCATATTGCCCTGGCATTGTACATGTTCCTGGCCTAACTCCGTCACAGCGTCCCGAACGTAATGAGATTTCGCTTGCACTGGTGCCAAGAGATCATCCTCTGATACCTCCACCAAACCTGGAGGCTGAGGCTAGTGGTCTGTTGGACCGATTGTTGGATATCCTACATCTGGATGGGAGGTCAGACCTGTTCATCCAGCATCATTCAGCCAGAATGGCTCTGATATGTGTCTTAGTGATCCTCTGCTTGTTACTGCAACGCTCAATACCTTCGGTGTCCTGATCCGCACAAGGGCGTCGATCGCCAACAAGATTGTGTCTAATGTCCTGAACTACAATCCGCTACTGGCGGGGCAGGGGAAGCCCCTAACACCGACCGTCAAGGTTGTGATCCGGTCAATAGAGCGGACTGTACGGGCATTACTTGTGAATATTACGAAGAAGTATGTACCTTCAGAGCACGTGAGTGGGCGTACTAACAATCTAGGAACCCCAATCACCCTCTGGCAGGACGGATACAACAGTACGTTGAGCGGCTCCACCAGAGCCGTGTAGAGATGTTCGATGAAGGAAGCCGTAAGAGACCGGCTCCTGTTGAACCTACTGACGGGCTTGATCCCGCCAAACGCCAGCGATTGGGCGCCGAGGTCAACGGTGCTGTCGATCCAGCCGTCCCCTTTCCTTCCTTGCCGCCTGGACCAGTAAGCTGGGCACAACTGTTCACCCTTACGAAGGATGAGGGATCTAAGAACTTTGACGTCCAAGCACTCCCTGTTGACCTCGTAAACCGCATACTCCCTCCCCTCCTGCAAGCCATGGACCCTCAAAAGATGAACAACGCTCTTAATGTATGTTGATTGCATCCAATTCTCCCTTCCGCTGCTAACCTGTAACGGGCCGTTCGTACCCGCATTCTCCAAAGAAGCAAGAATCTTCCTCTTCCTCAAATTCCCGCACCCGCCGTTCAACCCCCAACAAGCACTCCGCCTCTCGACGCAGACGATGACGACTACGAGCCAGAGTACCCTGCAGAAGACGACGAACAAATTAACAACGCACTAGATCAAGCACCGGCCGATGATCTGCCTCCCGAGCGTCCTCCCGATGTCGCCATAGGCCCTTTTACCCTACCTCAACCGCCTGCGTTCACCGAGGATGAGACGAGAGAGGCTAGCAAGCTCATCGTCAACAGAGTATTGGATACAATGGGTAACCTGGATGCAGCCAAATTAGCAAAGACCAATGCCGGGTTCAATCGACTGGCGGCCAGTACTTATGATCGAGATGCGTGGGTCACGATCATGGCTCGACTGGCAACACGTGCAGCGGCAGGACTCGACACGCCGGAGCGGGACGTCAAGCAAGAGGACGGGAAGCGTTTTGTGCTGAGTGACACCATCCGCGAAGGACTCTTCAACTACTTCGTTTCCGACTTCAAAAGGAAGATCGACGTCGCCATTTCATGGTTGAACGAGGAATGGTACAACGACCGGGTTCAAGAGAAGGCGTTCGCTGACTCCGCTAATGGTGACTCCGACACCGGCCAGAGGGACATACCCCAGCGTAACTACAAGAAGTGGCTTCTCAGGGTCATCGATACGATAGGAACGTACATTGAGGGGAGCGACAAGTGGTTGATCCGGCTGCTGTCAGAAATACCAGAAGTCGACATTGAAGTGCTGGAGCGGGTCAACAAACTGGCAAACGACCCGCAGAGAGTCCCATTAGTAATCGCGGTTATGCAGTGAGTGTTTGCAGCATGCCTTTTCAAACGATGATGAGCTAACCAACGCTAGGTACCTCATCATGCTGAAACCGCCAGCCAGAGAGGCCGCATTGGATGCTCTAGAAAGTCTGCGGAGAGACAGTAAGTTTGATGGATGAGTCAAAAGGTAAAGCACCTGCTAACCACCTGAATCCAGACAAGACCGCTCGTGACCAAGCGGAAAAGCTCCTAAGGAGGTGGCGACCCGCTGCACTCGAGGCGGCTACGAACGGTGAAGGGGAAGCTAAGAAGGAGGAGCAGTAGATATGGTATAGCGATTTCATGGATGTATTACTATATTACGTTCACAGGTTCTAGACGTTGCTCATGAAGAGCGAGAGCCTTACTAGATCACGATAGATATGTGCCGTTCGAAGAAGCGATCAAGGCATATATGCCGCAGCCGCAAATCAACATTTGTTATCATGCCAGTAATAGAACCGAACCGCCTCCAGCCGCTTGTTTTATCTGTGAAATCTACGACAGCCCTACCCTACCGTCGGTGTTGTTGGATGAATCCACAATATCGATAGATGCATGCATGTGCACGGCTTTGTCACTTCTTGCGGGGCGTCTAGGCTGCTTCAGATGTTCCAGCTTGCTTCAGCCTTGCCTTCCGACAACACCCATTCAAGATTTTAATGCCGTCTATCGAGCTCAGAGAAGCGGTGTAGACGTTCGTTTCAGCCTTGTCATCGTTCGGTATCTCCAGCGAGGGGTCACATAATGCTGGATGCGCCTTGTCGGCACAGCCTCGCAGGTGAGCAGCCTTGTCTAAGTCCACGTCAACAGCCATAAGTAGGTATGAAAGACACTTTTCCTCACCGATGAGCATCAACAGTCTCTACTTTCTAGCGTTTCTGACGGAAATGGCTCCTTTTACCACCCGTCTTTGACGAGGTATCTTGTTGCCTTTGTCCGATATGGCAGATGTGCGTCCGACTCAGCTGTGTTCGGAATGCGTGCTCTTGGACCCGGTGAGAATTCTACGTACCGGAGAAATGCCAGCTAGGGAGTGGCACAAGATCTCAAGTCAAAGGAATTGCCCTTTTTGTACTTTCTGCATTCGAGTTTGTTTCCCTTGTCCATCTGCCTACGAAGAAGCGTGCAAGGCCAAGAATATTGTCATATCATTGCAGCTACATCGGGGTCAACGATCTACGGATTCTTTGTCAGGCTGCGGCACAAAATGGTTGAGCGTTCATTTGCTGGACCCGAAGGCCACTCGCAAGTGGTCAAGGCCCGGGAAGTCATTTTCGTTTCAGGAAATCCAGCCGCCGCAGGAGGCGGAGCATAATGAACCCTCTCGAAAGAAGGGGCGGCGTATCCAGGATAAGATCGATCTTAGTCTACTGAGAACCTGGATGTCACAATGCAGTAACAACCACGGTTCAGATTGCGAAGATCCTCCACGAGCTCCGGCTATTAAGCCTCCAGCATATCTCATCGACACGTCTAGACGAATACTGATTTCGAATAAGGAGCACCGCCAGTTCGCAGCGCTCAGTTATGCTTACGGTGACCCTACAGTTCCCCAACTCAAATTGAGCAACCTCCATCAAAGCGAACCTAATAAGCAAATTTGGGACCTCGCGAATTACTGGGAGCGCATACCACAGACAATCAAAGACGCAATGAGATTGTCTGAGCTGCTTTCGATCCCTTATCTATGGGTTGACTCATTGTGTGTTTCGTTAGAGCAGCGGCCAAGCAAAGGCGACCTTTGCAGTACTCTTCTTGCGCGGCAGATGCGGGACGTCTATGAAGCAGCGCAGATCACAATTGTTGCTGCTGCTGGACAAGATTCATGGGCTGGCCTACCTGGGCTTAGAGCCGGTACACGAAGGGTGAGACAATATGTTGCTGACTTGGGAACCGGACTTCTTGCCAACTTTAGCGACAACCTTGACGAAGTGATGAAGACATCCTACTGGAACACCAGAGCTTGGACCTTCCAAGAGTCATTTTTGTCAAAACGTATGTTAATCTTTGGCGAAGCGCAGTGTTTCTGGAACTGCAATTGGGGCACCTTATATGAAGACGGGCATGGTGAGGTAAGGGATATTTTCGACAATGTCAAGAAGACCAACTTAAGGGGGGTAAAGCAGCATTTGTTAAGTCGCTATAATGTCAGCAACGAGGAATACTTTGATATGTACCGTAGCATCGTTCGCGACTACACTTCTCGAAATCTGACCTACCAGCAAGACGCACTCGAGGCCTTCAGTGGTGTGGCTTCCTTCCTCGGCCAACACATGAGGACTGTTTTCATGTTCGGGATACCGGTCGAAGTTTTCGAACAAGCTTTATTGTTTGACGTCCCGTGCGGTTGGACAAGGAGACCTGAATTTCCCAGTTGGAGCTGGGTAGGATGGAGTTGTCCCGCTGACAGTCATGCTGCCATTACTTATAGCGAAGTGAGGCTACCGAATGCTAGGCGGAATTCGGCGTATCTCCGCTCGATGGCCACTTGGCATGCTTTTGATATGGGCGCTGAAACGCCCGAAGTGGCTGAGCATATCGAAACTGAAAATAAGGCTCCAACAGCCTCATCTGTCTCCCAAGCGTCACAAGAACATACTGATTCCTTCGAACTCTCCTGGGAGATGCATGAACTTACTGCTTCCTTCAAAATCTCCCACTCGCTCCTCGTCGAGACAGAAAAGGTCCATCTCGCCATACGCAGTGGTTGTCACGATGTGGTATCTGGGAAGCAGACAATCACCTTGCATTTCCCCGGCAACGATAAGGTCATGTGCACTCTGTCCGTTGACGAGGGCTGGAATCAACGCAAGCCAGAGACGTATGCGTTCATCGCCATTACTCGGGAGACTCGTGGTGTGAGACTGGCGCGGTTTGGCGAACAGCAATCCAACGAGTTGACGGCATTGATCCACGCCTTGCTAGTGGAAGAGGGCCCCGAGGGTGTAGTAGAAAGAGTCCGAGCAACCACCGTTTACGAAGCGGACTGGAAGAGAGCCAACCCTGTGTATGGAATCGTGGTCATGGTCTGAATGCACTGAGACTGCCTAGGTGGTGTTCATCCTGGTTTCTCCCCACAATTATCAGGGCTGAAAAAAGCAGTGAACTTGCTGTTTCAGGACCATCTACGGAGCTATGGGTCTCATCTATTTGTGTGCCTCAGCATAGTTGAGAGAGATTGAAGGCAAACCGTCTCAGAGTAGAGATTGAGCGGTTCACCTGTTACATCTCACCAAGGAAACCCACAATGGCCAGCAATCGCACCACTGCAAAGTTCACAAACAGTGGCACTCACAACACCAGGGAATCGGTACAGCCGATTGAGCAAACTAAACAAGCCTGCTTCTGAATGCCACAGACTGATAATCACCATTTGATCTTTGCCAGGCCGACGCAGATTCCATACCTCATACAATCATCGAGTCCATACGAGCATTCCCCTTCCAGTTCCGCCTCCCGCCTTAGAAGCAAACGCATGCTCTACCGCAACTCCGCCGCCTACCCGCATCAGCAACGCTTCCAACCCGGTATGAACAGGACAAAATCAAGTAAACCCACCACCGCCCGTCCCACTCGCACCGAATACCAATCTATCGTCCAGTCCAAGCTTCTTATACTCTTCCTTCTTCTTCTCCTTCTCTTCTTTTTTCTTTGACGCCAATGCAGCGGCTTCCTCGAGCTTACCGGCTTCCAGAAGGGCGTTCTCCTCGGCTGTCAGGGGGAGCTCCTCGTAGCCGGAAGAGGTAGAGGAGCGGCGGAAGAGGGATTTGAACTTTTCCTTTGGGGAGGAGGTGCGGCGGAGGGAGGGGGCGGAGGTGGCGTAGGTTGAGGGGTTGGATGTGGTGGAAGTGGCGGTTATGCTCGGGGTGAGGGTAGAGCTTGTGGAGCTGGAGAGTGTGAGCTTGGAACGGTTGTCACCGATGGATAGTCTTGTACCTCTGCGTATCCACGGTCGTGCTCTTGCCTTTATCTGTATCTTCCCCTTCTTCTTGAAAGACGGATTGATACGTAGAGGGTTTTTCGTCTCCATGTTGGGCTTGGAAAGGGTCTTCATTCGGACGCGGATATGACATGACGAAGGACTGGAACAATCTGGGTTTCCTGTCTCTAGTAGAGGGAGTGAAAGGTCCGCTTCATGGAATGATTTGGACTTAGAATCGCGGAGACGTCTTATTTTGCTTTATAGTACTGATGTATACAGAATCCCTGTGCCCTTACCGGTTGATCTCAACAGTGAAAGGGAACACCTACATCGGTGAATCGTATCATCAAGGCAACGAGGCCTCCACGTAGCCCTTATACGTACGCTCGTGGTAACTGAATGCTACAAGCCGGCATACGGCGTTCGGGTCAACGCCGAATGAGTCAACATACAGCAATAGGGTCGACCTGATAGTGCACAATGTATTACTTCCAAACCTATGCGATGTTGTCGTACACCTCGGATTCAAGCACATAGCTAGACGCCTCAAGTGTGATCAAGTCATCTTAGACTTGGCTAGACCGACTTAGACCACTGTGGAGTCGATAAGAGGCCAATAACAAGCGCAACGCGTTTACATCACCCTCCTTACGGTCTCCAAATTCTCTGAATCCAAGAAGTCGGTGTCCCGTTGCGGAGAACGTCGCCGAGCTTGGCAGAGCCTTGTGTGCGGCAAGCCCTTGGGTAACTGATCGCTACTGTATATGCAATTGATGGTCTGTCTATCTCAATTTGGTATACGTAGTCCTCGGTGTCCATATGCTGGTTGTGATATGCTTGCATGGTGTCCCGTCGTTTCAGGCTGCCGTTACACGTAAGCCTCAATTGAGGGGCAGCGATCGGCGGCCTCTCCAGGACTCCATCCACTCCCAACATCTTGAGCATCACCGACTGTCCCTCGACTTGACCGGAGCCAAAGCTTGAAGAGTCTGAACCCGTGATCGGTGTCAAAAGCTAAGATGACTAGTCAATCCGACTGCGCAAGCTGCTTTGAAAGCTTGTCCGGAGTGCCTGGAGCAATCTCCACTCGAGGAAGAGCCACGGGCCGTGTGTGATCCGCTGGAAGGGTTCCGAGACAGTTGTAGTGGAAGGGATTAACCCTCTTCACTTCTCCGTAACGGAGTGACGAAGTTCAAAACGATGGGGTTGGGAGCGGGAAGCTGACCGGTGCGATTGGTGCCATGTCAACCTCACGTGGGAGCTGCTCAGCCTCAGCCTTGCAGGTTGGTAGCCCAAGGTTGTCGTTTCTTCATTGAGCGGCCATCATCTCTCGTTCATCAATTCAAGTTAGAGGTTTCAGCACTGATTGATAGACCCACCAGTACACGACGCATTCGTTAACACGTCCGAGGATGGCTTCCACCGCACAACCCTACACTTACCGGCCGCTGTCTGGCAGTCGCAGCATCCGGATCATGGTCCTCCAACCGGCCACAAAGCTAGAGGATCCCCTCCGCTGCACGCTCGAAGAGGTGGAACTAAACAGCATCCGCATGCCATACGAGGCGATATCCTACGTCTGGGGAGAACGGCATGGCACATATCCCGTCGAATGCGAAGGTAGCGCTATCTTGGTCACGTTGAACGGGGAACAGGCACTTCGCTACTTGCGTCATTCTCATGAAGATCGCGTCCTGTGGATGGATGCTATTTGTATCGACCAGTCAGAGCGAGGGACCAAGGAGCGAGAGGTCCAGGTTCAGCTTATGGGCGAAGTGTATAAGCGAGCTATTCGGACGCTGATGTGGCTGGGGACCGACCCCTTCTGCATGAACAGGCGGGTGTTTTAACGGGCCAAGATTGTTTATGAAATGAGCAAGTTGAGCGAATATGTCAACGGTGGAAAGGTAACTTCGGTTCCGAATGACCTCCGTGAGCATTATTAGACTCTCCATTTCCATGTAAAAGCTGACACTTCTGCGTAGGGAAAGGGAGAGATAGTCAGGTGCAGTTGCTGGCTATTGTTTGCTCGAATCCATACTTCGAACGAACTTGGACACTACAGGAAGGAGCCTTAGGATCTGAAAGTATACTTGTATCGGAAACAGCGGACTGCAGCTTCGATGCTCTAAGCGCTTATTGCAGCTGGATAGGATGTTCTGTTCGAGATAAGACCTTCGACAAGCTGCAACCATATTTCTTCATGTTCTCCTGCAGATACATCCTGGGGCGCTGGAAACGTTTCGCCCAGGAGCATGCCGCTCCTGAATATGCCAACATCACGGCCACAGCAATGCTCCCGTTGCTACTCTGGGAAGCAATGTTCACACGCGCAACGGATCCAAGGGACAAAGTCTATGGTCTTATAGGCTTACTAAAACAGCTCATCCCCAGTTTTGACACTTTTCCAATTCGATATGATCTCCCGGTAGTGGTTGTTCATGGGAATTTCGCCAAATTTATTATAGAACACACTGGGTTTCTTAGTCCACTAGAACCAATCGTGCCGCAGAACATGCCGCACCTCCCATCTTGGGTTCATAACATGCGCGGAACGTCTGCAGCTTATTGGGGCTTTAACACGCAGCTAAAGAACATAAGGAAGGCAGCACTGAGCAGCACGGTAGATCTGGACATTCTCAGAAGGGCACCGCAAGGTGAGCTCTGGGTACGAGGATTTGCTTGGTCGAAAGTTACCAAAGTAGCCACAAGAAGGAGGCTGCGACATCACGGCGTGGAGCAAATTCAGCAAGTATTGTTCAGTTGGGTAACAGCGGTACAAGATGACCTAGTCGACCCTAGTACTGCGCAGGAGCAGATTCGCAGCTCGGCGTTCTGGACCGGATACAAGGGCAATCTGGGTGTGTTCTCAACTGATGTGGGCCAATTGGGTTTGACGCAACACTACGTTCGGCCTGGAGACGATGTGGTCTTGCTAAGTGGCTGCAACAGCCCCGTCGTCCTTCGAAAGCAACCGCGAACTGGCAAATACAGATTCTTAGGTATTGCCAGTGTGTACGGGATCATGGAGGGAGAAGCTTGGGACGAGGACAAGGCGTTCTCGGAGCTGGACGTCTTTGTTCTTGTTTGACAAAGCTTTGCGGTTGTCCGTCAGCCACTTCACCAGAAAAAGTGCATGCAGTTTGCAATCATCAAACAAGATGATATTCTTCAAAAGGTGGTGGTAACACTCGGACCGAAGAAACCAACTACCAGGGCCATTTCCGTAGCGCCAAGAGATGCTTCACGCCTCACCCATAGAACAAGAAAGATGCTGAACGGGCAACAAAAAAGACGAGCTACGCCGACAACTCCAAACCAAGATGCTGCTACCTCTTCTCCGATATCGCCTCGTGAAAAGGCTTCGGCACTGCATGCTCGGTTCTAAGCCACTCGCCATTGAAAGCATTGATGAGCCAATTGCTCAGTTCTGCAGCCTTGGTCAGTGCTCTGCTCCTCTAATCATAAGAGGTAAACTTACTGTCATAGACAATCCTATTGGCGCCGTGGAAGTAGATCCCATGGTCACTATCCGGAAACACATGAACATCGTAGTTCTCAATCCCGGCCAGATCCAGCTTATCCAACAAGGTCAAACTGTTCTGCATATGCACGTTATCGTCCGCAACACCGTGCATCATCAACCACCGCACGTTCTGCGACAGGGCAGTGACGTTCGAAATCGTTGCGTTGTCGTAACCGGATGGATTATGCTGCGGCGTATGCATGTACCGTTCCGTATAAATCGAATCATAGAACCGCCAATCCGTCACCGGCGCCACCGCCATACCGTACTTGAACGTCTCTCCGGCATCTTGCTCGAGCGTCTTGAGGGTCATGAAGCCGCCATAGCTCCAGCCCCAGATCGCCATCTTCTCGCCATCGACGTAGCGCTTTTTCTTCCACTCCTTGGCAGCGGCGATCTGATCGTGGCTTTCCCAGTACCCCAGATTTCCACGCGTGACGCAGCGTACTTTGCGGCCTAAGAAGCCGGTTCCACGTCCATCAAGCGTGACCACAATGTAACCGAGGTTGCTGGCAATGTACGCCTCGAAGTCGATGTTGAATCTCTTGTTGACCATCTGGCTTCCTGGGCCCTGATACATGTAGAACAGCACCGGGTACTTTTGTTTCTCGTTAAAGTGCGGTGGTCGCCTCTCCAGCAAATTCAGCTCCACGCCGTCGATGGTGATGGTCTGGTACTTCATGATAGGGAGTTCATGCGTCTGAGCCATACGGGCAAGCTCTTTGTTCTCCTCGATCGTATACGTATATTGCTCTGGGGTGCTGGGCGTGCTGATCACTTTCTGCCAGGGGATACCAGGACCGCTGTACGACAGTAGACCGTAGCCGGCGCCGGAGGAAAACGAGATGCCATAGTAGCCTTCTTTGGAGACGTCGGTCAGCGGCTTGATGTCGCCGCCTGTCAGAGGGACATAATACACATGGCGCTGGATGGATGATTCCCGGGTGGCGACAAAGTAGACTAGGTTGTTTTTGAGATCGATGGCTGAGGGTGCATCGACGACTTCCCACTTACCGGACGTGAGGAGAGTCGGTTCTGCATTGTCGAGTGGTGCAAAGTATGCAAGGTGGTCGTACCCTTCATGGATGACGGTGTCGATGTAACCATCGTGAGGCCTACCGTTGCCTGGATCGGAGGGGATGAACTTGGTATACTCGGATACTTCGAACCAGCCTCCGTCCAGCGCTTTGACATCCTGTTCTCTGACGGTCTTTCCACTTCGACGAGAGACATCCATGAGAATCACCTTCAGAACGTCGCTCTCGCGGTTCGTTTCTCGTACGAGCACCTTGCCAGTCGTGCCGGCCCAAACAACCTCGGTGATGAGCCTGTCGTGGTCTTCAAAGTCCCCTTCGATCTCGACGCCAAAGATCTCGCCCGAGCTAACTTCGTAAAACCGGATGTCTACTGTCGGGTTAGGCGCTCCGGCCTTCGGGTACTTGATCTGCCTGAC
Organism: Floridaphiala radiotolerans; assembly: GCA_022813185.1. Classification (NCBI taxonomy): domain Eukaryota; kingdom Fungi; phylum Ascomycota; class Dothideomycetes; genus Floridaphiala; species Floridaphiala radiotolerans. The sequence continues at coordinate 759,294 of JAKLMZ010000006.1, read as the reverse complement.
TTCAGGGTAGTTTTCCAGTCCGGCTTCCGGCTTCTCTCCGCTTGGCCTTGAGACAAAGTATTGGATCGGATACTCTGGCACTTCAGACTCATTGGTCCTCAAGAAAGCAATGTACTTGCCATCTTCCGACCACCACGTCGCGCTGTTGCCCGAGAACACCTCCTCCTCATATACCCAATCCGGGACGCCATAGAAAAGCTCTGAACCGCCATCCTTTGTGATCTGTGTGACTTTAGTCTCACCCAGCCTTCTCAGGAACATGTTGTTGTTCCTCGTGAACACTACAGCATCACTTTTTGGACTCCAACTCGCCAGCTGCACCCTCCCCTTCACATCATCCGAATCCAGCGCCTCCCCTTTCTGACTCTCAACATCAAAGATCCAATACCTCCCCGTGAAGCTGTGCCTCCAATTACTCTGCCTCTCGCTCATGACCAGGACCTTTTTCAAATCCGGACTCGGCCACACATCCGCCGGAAACACCCACTCACTCCCCACCTGAAACCCCGCCTGCTTCATCAACACCTTCCCCTTCCCCTCACCCCTATGCTTCACATCCTCGACGACCAACCACCCCCCATCCGCCCCATTACTCAGGCTCCTCTCCAGAAGTAGCCCGTCCTCCCCCTCCGCGCCCTTGATCCACTGAATGCCATGACTCCTCGCCCGCCACGACCCATCAAACACGCTATCCAACGAGATCTTCTTCCCCGACCCTTTCGTCACCGTAGCATACGGATCATGCGGCCGACTCGAGAGATGCCTATGCGCGCCCTGAAACAGGAACAACCCCAGCGCAAGCACCCACCCCAGCGCGCAAAGCCCCGCGAGGAGATACACCAGCCGGAGGAACTTGCGATCGATGGTTGTGGGGCGGAGGAAGGAAGGGTTGAGCTTCGAGTGCTCGTCGTCGTTGGCGTCGAGGTCGAGCTCGGAGATGGGGGTTTTGGGCTCGTAGGTGTAGGGGGTGGAGTGCGGGTTGTGGGGGTCGGAGATGCGCTCGAGGATGAGGGAGGTGGTGCTTATGGAGGAGAGGGAGGCGCGGGCGGAGGGGGAGTCGAGGGAGGCGCGGGGGTGGGTGGTGGAGGTGAGGGGTTGGGCTTCGAGGTCGGTGGTGTCTTCGTAGCGTGGTGGCGCCATTGTAAGGGTGAGGCTAGATGTGGTAGAGTAGGTGGGATGATTAGGTATGATGTGTGAGCATGACGGAGAGTACAGCCCAATACGATGTGAGATGGAAAGATGGTAGCAGCTGGAAGAGCTCGAAGATATGAGGTGTTGAAACAGAGATGGCGGATGTCAGGCTGGCGTTCACGCGGCGCACGACCCCGGAATTGGCCAGATCTTAGCTTCGGAACAAGGTTTAGCGGCCGCTGCAAGGCAACGGGAGCTCCGCCACGCTAAGGGATCCCGGATCGCTGGGTTGAAATGGAACGAAGTGTACCTGTAAGGTATCGCAGTGCGATGTGAATTCGAGAGACAGATAAGGATTCAAGTAGTTACGAGGTCTGCAATTTTCTAGATGGAAAAGGCGCCCATATAGCACACTTCTGATCAGGCCAAGCCTCGATTCCCCGTGAATGCCCTTGTACCTTTTGGTTCTACCGCGGATCACAAAGAAAGCATTATGCCGATCCTCTATTGAGGTATACTTACGGCAGGCTTACAAGCACACGATTAATGATTGCTATCGTGTTGTAAAGGATTTTCATTGATTGTGCTCATTTCTCTTCATACAACTGAAGCATGAGCGCTCCGTTTGTTCGCCTTTCTTCCATGCAGACACCTTCTATCGCCAAGTTATCCAACTGGAATGGCTTTGTAGCCCCGGAGGATGCAAGTTGGTCTCGGACCTAACTACACGCTCGCCGCTGCTTGCACTGACGGCGGAGAAGCCATCTAACTTAATATCGCCAAGGCCGCTTTAGGCACGCACTCTGTATGCTCTGCCCAAGCGTGCTGCTTCGGATTCTTCCCTATAGTCGAACTTGTTCAGCCAAAATCGCAATATTTCAAGTTAACCGTTATATTGCTCTTCTCATGGTGAGTCTCCATACGCGTCTCCCAGATCACCGACGGCCTTCTTCCCATCATCGATGGGGCCGAGGTAATCCTAGTGTCACACCATTAGCCAAGATCGATGCTTAAATGCCGGCGAGTGTGCTTGCCTCTTTGATAGTTGCGATAGCGTACATGTTCCCGACTTCACTACGCACACCTCTGATCTTCACTCGCAACTCAGTGCCCTTTTGGATGACGTTGTTATCCTCATCGATGTACTGCGGGGGTGTAGCGTTGGCGTCGTATTTGCAGTCGCTTGGTATCATCTGCTACTATCAGCCCTGCCAACATCCAGAGGTTCTCAGATGCATACCGACGTCGACACAAAGACGCTCAGCGGCCCCACGTCCACGTTGATGCCGTGCTGATTGATGCTCGATACCACACCGTCCAGCTGCGCCCGTCAGCATTTCCCCCTAAAGCAGAAACTGCACCCCAACATACCACCTCTCCCTTGAAAGGCCTCCAGACAATCGCACGATAGCTGACCGTGTACTCCGCACGCCCATTCCCCGGTATCACCCTCCCTTCCGACACGTCCATGGCGTCCAAAATGCAGATGACAAAGTAATGGCCCGTATTGGTGCCTTCAACATCGAACAACAATTTCTCGTGCAAGTGTTCGCTGATTCGAGGGCCGAAGTAAGATGGGTGGATCGTTATGATACGCTCCATCCGGTGGAGGAAGAACATGGCGACGGCTGGTTTGGAGGGTTGCGCGACGTGCGGAGGAGTCTGGCGCCTGTGTGATGTGTTGGTCGAGGACAACGAGGTTTGTGCGACTTTTTACGATGCGACCGCTGTTGCTTGGAGGGAACGTTGTAGTCAGCGGCACGCGCAGACCTGGACGTAAGGTGAAGGAAAGAGTGATGCCCAGTTGGAGGGAACCGGAGCTTGTAAAGTGGCAGCTGTGTCGGCGCGCCAAGCCCTAGCGTACCGCGACCTTCTCGTGTGTCGAAGGAATGTTGATGGTGAGTATCGACCTTGAATGACGACAAGTTCCCGGCCGAGGTTGTGGTGTCTGGAATATTGAGCGTTGGCGATTCTCATGTGATGTAGAAAACTCCGGCCTTTACCCCGGATTTTGTCGACCTGATCAACACCCCACTTCCACTGTGCCGGTGCATACAAACAAACAAGCGATCCGGATGCGCCTGGACAGGTTCACGAGGAAGACATTTCGAGTTTCATGAGGTCACGAAATGGCGCTTAATCTCGAGAAACAGCTCGTCTTTGTACGTCACCTCGCCATTCCGCATCCGGCGTTAGAGCAGACATAGTGCTTACGCTGTACCACGACGTCTTCCTGTCCTCTGTCCTTCGAACAATGGTAGACCCTGAACCCAATGCTAATAGAGGTGTTTGCACAGTATGGCTCTTATCATCACAATCCGGTTCGTTCCAACCCACCTCTACCACCATAAGCTGGTGCTGACTCCATCCAGGTCAACATCGCCATACACATAACATGTGTGCCCATGATTTTGATGAGCTTCTTCTGCTTAGTACGTTCCCAAGCACCGCAGACAAGGTTCCAGCTAACACCAAGCAAGTTCACAAACACCCCCAGCCTCCCCATCCCACAATGGCTCCAAATCCCCTACCTCCCGCCTAACCTCGGCATCGTCCTCGCCTTCCTCTACGGCGCCGGCTATATGCTCATGGAGCCTGTCGCCGGCGGCGCCCTCGCCCTCCTCATCCTCGCCGGCACCGCCTACTGCAACCACCTCACCCACTCCCCCGTCGCTTCCACGACCAACACCTGGGCGCTCGCAATGAACATCACCTCCTGGATCGCGCAGTTTATCGGGCACGGGAAGTTTGAGGGCAGGACGCCGGCGCTGCTGGATAACCTGGTGCAGGCGCTGTTTCTGGCGCCGTTCTTTGTGTGGTTGGAGGTTTTGTTCAGCGTGGGATATCGGCCGGAGTTGAAGGCTAGGGTGGATAAGATGGTGGAGGAGAAGGTGAGGCAGTTTAGGCTGGAGAAGGAGAAGAAGGGGGTGAATGGGCATGCCAATGGGGGAGCAAAGAAGGAGATATGATCATCGCCCCTAGGGGCAAATCAGGAGGCAAGCAATTGCGCGCTGGTGGAAGGACAAACGGGATGAAGCCTGCTTCAGACTGCCATGAATCTACTAGCATCATACTGCTATGATAGCTTTTTGTACTTATGGATGTTGCCTTTGAGCAAGATGCATTACTGTTGTTGAGTCCCGGGACAATTGTTGTGAGAGTAGCGTGGAACAACGAAATGGCATTCCAGCGATATCAAAAGCATTATACAGATATCGATATCGTAGGCCCTTGACAGTTCGGTCTGTATGGAAGCCTTCATTCTATCACAGAACGATACAACGTAGCTCGTTCTTGAGATGTCATGGGGCTGTCACGTGGTTCGAGACCGGCCGAATCTTCAGCTTCATCCCATTTTACAAACACTGATCGTTCTTACAAGAACGCTTCAACATGGATAGATCAAATGCAACAAGACGAACGCGTATTGTTAAGGCAAAGGTCCAGCTCCATATTGCAGATTGATGGCACACAGATAACACACTAATGCAGACACAGGCAGCCGACCTTGAGCGCGTCCGCAACAATCAGCGGCGCTCACGTGCGAAGCGGAAAGAGTACATCACAGAGCTAGAGGAAAAGATCCGTAGATACGAGACTTCCGGGACTGAGCAAGTCCCAAGCGAGACAGTCCAGATACTCATCCGCGAAAACGACATCTTGAGGAGACTTTTGCACTCCATGGGATTGGGGAGTGACTTCATCACCACATATACAAATGCATCTACGAAGGCATCGGCAGTTTCGAGGACCACGGCACAGAGCGGCCATGAAGTTCAGCTGGACAACACGACTTGCTGCGGGACTGAGCAGTCCTTGTCCCCAGCCACTAGACAGGTAAGTCCTGCAACGACTACAGAGTCACCGTTAAGCCAACTTCCACGTCAGGAGGCGGCGACGTCGAGTCCCACAGTGGGCATCCAGGATTGGAGCTCACTTCAAGCATATATGAGCCTCGAGGACATGTATTCGACGCCGTTGCTTCCGCAAGACCCAACAACGTCACCACATCCGGGTCAACCCCTCCTATGGAATCTTTCCTTCGATTCTTCTAGCTATCTGGACGACAGTGCAGGGCCATCTCAGAGCCTAGGACCTTCGTCCCTTCTCCCAACTGCAAGTCAAATCTATGGAGATTCAGTCGCAGAAGGAGGCTTGACGACTTTGGGAATACAGTCGGACACCACTCTCTGCTCGGTCGCTTTCTCCTTGGTTATGACAAGCAATCGAAAAGGGTACGATGCAATAGAGCTGGATCGTAGACTACACCCCGGATATCAGTTCGGCCAAGCAGTATCCGAGGGGTGTAGGATCGACAACCGGATTCTATTGCGCGTCCTTACGGAGATAATCTAGCTACCTGGTGAGCTTGAGCACGGTATCAGGACTGCAGGTCATCAAGGGAATGGTAAACCTACACTGATAACAAGTTGGTGAGCTTCTTGGCATTAGGCGACCTCCTGCTTGCAGTGACATCTCGCAGTGACATCCCAACTTAGCCTACTTCGGTCACGGCCTCACCACCAATGGCAGCAGGACTCTTTGTAGAATCATAAAGCCCAAAGAATGCTCTCAACTTCTTTACATTCCATCACGATCTTGTTCTCACCACTTTTCTGTACATCGAACAAGCATGAACGACACCAACACCATCTATCAACAGGTCCACGACCACTATGGCACCCTCGCTCAAAGTACTCTACCCGACTACAGTGACACAATCGCGAGAGCGTTTGGCTACTCTCAGGAAGATCTCAGGAGCATTCCGCTCGAAGCCAACCTTGGTGTGAGCTGTGGCAACCCCTTGGCCATCGCCAACCTCCGCGAGGTAAGCACTGCACCTCATATACAACTCATAGCGGAGTAAGTGTATCTCCAGGGCGAAACTGTTATCGATCTTGGCTGTGGTGCCGGCTTCGACATATTCCTGGCTTCTCAGAAGGTTGGAGCATCGGGTCGCGCCATCGGCGTGGACATGAACCCAGTAAGCATGCATATGCCCACGGAATTGTGGCTCGAATGACACAAAACACCCAGCATATGCTTGCGCGAGCTCGCCGAAACCAAGTCAAGTCGCCGGAAACAACCAATGTGTCCTTCGTCGAGGCCAGAATCACGTCCATACCGCTGGAAGACGGCACCGCCGATTGCATCATCTCCAACTGTGTCATCAACTTGGTTCCCGAAATGGAGAAGCCCGAGGTCTTTGCTGAGATGGCACGTCTGCTCAAGTCAGGTGGGAGGGTTGCTATTTCAGATATCCTGGCCCGCAAGCCTCTGCCAGATGCGCTGCGTGAGAGCGTCGCTCTGTATGTGGGTTGCATCGCTGGTGCCAGCACCAAGGAAGAGTACACGCGCTGGTTAAAGGAAGCTGGATTTGATGGTACGTGGTGGGGCATATGTGTTTCTTCAACCACTAAGAGCTGGCAGACGTTGTCATCGTTGATGCGAAGAGCGATCTTAACGTCTATGTTGAGATGGCAAGAAGTTCAGAAGGAGAGAAGCCAGCTGCCACTGGTTGTTGCAAGGTACCTGAAGCTGGCCTTTCTCTCTCCTCCGATGCAGGAGCGAAAGAAGCAGAGGTAGAAGGGTATAAGATGTCCGACATTGATGTCAACGAATGGGCTGGTAAGTGTCTCTCGACGTTATGTAATGCCTCGAACTCTGGCTAAGTCTCTGGCAGGATCATTTAAAATCTTTGCGACCAAGACCTAGCACCAGAAGGTGGAGATTCCTTGTGACCGTTTTGCCGTAGACAAGAGGCAAATGCTTTCTGCCAAACAATTGTTGCGTGCTTGCCGATCTGAGTTTATACCACAGTAGCTATGTGCATCATGTGCTTAACATACTGCCCAAGCCAGTCTGCACTTCTGTGCCGATTCCCGCTATGAATGTGAAAGGATGCTCGACGAGCTATGAAGGCTTCAAATCTGAATCCTCCAGGGCTCTCTCTGGGTCTGAAGTTTACCAACATTACATCATCAAGGCTGGAAACTTGAGACTCTCGAAAAACAACAGAACCTGCTCTCTAGAAGGTCATTACCTTGGCTCCGTCAGAAGGATGGGCTATTTGAGTGACAGCGGAGAGTGAATGATTGCCAAGACTGAGATGCCCGCCGCTCCGATTTCATCTGGATGAGCTGCAACGACCAGTCGCTATTCTTCACCAAAGCTACAGCTGCACGCACACGATTTGCATCTGGCATTTGTTCTGAACGCCCCCACCAGCCAACGGCTAAGAATGGACGGTTCTCAGTGGCTGGATCGTAAACCGTCCGTTCAGGTAGGATTGGGGGCCAATTCAATATGATGTAGCTTCTCGTAGGTCACAAGAAACTTATACAAACCGCCAGCTACATGCTTATACCTGGTCTCCATCTTGGTATTTCCTGATGGTTGATTCATCTTGCTGCTCACACAATTCAATCTCACATCCTCTTCTTAAAGTTTCTCCATTGTGCTGGAGTGCCTCCAAAAGCTACACAAAATGTCACAAATGCCTTCTCTAGCTCTTCATCCCCTTCTCCTCCTTCCCACCCTTCTGGGTGTCATAGCATACGCCCTCTACCGCCGCATCCATCTTCACCAAACACGAAAGGCGACGGCGCTCAAACACAACTGCCAACCCCTCCATCACAGATACCCCCACAAAGACCCCGTCTTCGGCGCCGACCTCATGTACGCCCTCCTCAAACAGATGCAGTCCCACACCCTCCTCTCCAGCGGGCACGACTGGCACAAGCGATACGGCAACACCTTCTCAGCGATACTCTTCCCGTACGCCACCATCTTCACCACGGAAGCCAAGAACCTCCAGACCGCGCTTTCGTTGAACTTCAAAGACTGGAGCATCGGGAATAGGGAAGGGTTTATGGGGCCGCTGCTAGGACGGTCGATTTTCACCACCGAGGGGGAGGAGTGGCACGCGTCGAGGGGGATGATGCGGCCGCAGTTTGCTCGCGATCAGGTAGCGGACCTGCAGCAGATGGAAGGGCACGTGCAGAAGCTGCTGGATCTTGTAGAAGCATCCAAGGGGGAAGTCATCGATCTGCAGGAACTGATGTTCAAGTTGAGCATTGATTCGGCGACGGAGTTTTTGTTTGGCAAGAGCACGGGGAGCTTGGACGGGGTGGACCGCGCTGGGGCGGAGTTCATCCAGGCGTACAAGTGGTCTGCGGAAGCGGCGTATCGGCGCGGCACGATGAACACGTTCTATCCTCTGAGTCCGCACCCGCACGAGAAGGAAGCTTTGAAGGTGGTGCATCAGTGGGTCGACAATGTTGTGGATGAAGCGCTACGAGACCAGAAGGCGAACGAAGAAAAGACCAAAGATGGCAGATATGTCTTCCTCCATGAGCTCATCAAAGCGACAAAGGACAGACGGAAGCTCCGATCCGAAGTGCTCAGCCTGCTGCTTGCCGGTCGAGACTCCACCGCCACGCTGCTGAGCAACCTCTTCTTTGAATTGGCACGACGGCCGGATGTCTGGAGTAAGCTGCAGGCAGAGATAGCTTCTCTGGCGAGCAATCCGCCAGATTATACTCAGCTCAAGAACTTACCTTACCTGCGCTGGTGCTTGAACGAAGGTGTCACTCTCCGTTACCCCTCTTCTGCATCACCGAATCCTGACAGAAACAGCACTCCGCCTCTACACCCCCGCTCCTCTTCTCTCCCGCGTCGCCCGCACAGACACCATCCTCCCCTCCGGCGGCGGCGCAAACGGACAATCTCCGCTCTTCATAAACAAAGGTACACTCTGCATCTTCGATCTATACACCATGCATCGACGAAAAGACTACTTCGGCGAAGACGCTGAAGAGTTTAGACCAGAGCGGTGGGAGAAGCTGAGGACGTCGTGGGAGTATCTGCCTTTCAGCGGGGGGCCGAGGATATGCTTGGGTCGTAAGTCGTCAGAAGATGGGCAAGGGAAGGAATGCTAACTTTCTGAGTAGAGCAGTTTGCACTCGTCGAGGCGTCGTATGTCATTGTGAGGTTCTTGCAGGAGTTTAAGAGAATCGAGAGCAGAGACCCAGAACCTTGGATGGAGAAGGTGGAGATGACCGTGACCTCGTTCAACGGCGTCAAAGTGGCTGTCTCATGACAAGACGACTCACTTTGAGGCAATGCAACAGTAAGGCAATTGTCACTCTGTACGCATGCTATCCCGCGGGGTTCGCTGGTGTCTTTGCGTTGTCATAATATGAAGATAGCTATCATTGGAGCCATCTAGACGCCGTGTAACCGCCGAGTAGCAAGTACGTGTATCTACATCCAATCATCAGTCTTGCTTCGACCCGATGGAATGGGCGCGGTACGGGAGGCCGTTCCGTTCCAAGTGATCTGCAGCTCGAGCTGATGCACGGTTGTGCTGGCAGTGCTGGGTAGGTGTGCAGCCCTGAAGCTCCAAGATATGGATATATTCCGCATTCGCCTTGTGCAATCTTGCACCTTCCTTTGCCTTTCTACAGTTTGACATGAAAAGCTGTAAACAACGCTGGTCAAGATGGAGAACCAGCCAAATGATGAGCTTATGAGCTCTCTGCGTGAGTACGTGCCATGCAGATTGCATCTGATTCGAGACTCGAATTCTCGTTGTTGACAATTTGTTACTCATAGGCTCTTTGAAACTTCCACTGGGTCCGATCTCCGCATCAAATGTGGCCCAGACACATACGACGTGCACAAACCTCTGGTCGTCCCGAGGAGTGAGCTTTTCAGATCCGAAAATGTGCGTACACTGTACTGATGAGAGGCATCTGAATGGTCTGACGCAACTCCATTAGGTCTGGTCCCTTCCATCCTTGAAGCTGCAAGGTGTCAGCCGAGTGGCGGTCAAACAGACGATCCACTACTTCTATCATTTGGACTATCCGTCGGTAGCTGAGTACATTGAGGACGACGACTTCATACCACGCCGAGACGGTACAGGCGAGCGTCAAGTCATAGACCTGGAGGATGAATCCGCACTCTCAGCAGAGCATGAAGATGCTGATGCGGCATCGCTCACCCTGACTCCGATATCAACTCGGGAAGATGTTCCTCTTGCCAATGATGTCGTAGAGTTAGAAGTTGTGCCAGAGATCGTCACTCCGACCGAAGAGGCAGTTCCTTCCAGCTTCGATTCTGGAGCACACTATTGGGGTTTCACACCAGTTTCAATCCCTGAGACCCCAGAAGCACCGCCTGAAGAATGTGCCTCCAACGCGCCTCCAGCCGATTACCCTCCAGCCGATGACCTTCCAGCCGATGAGCCTGCCACCGATGAACCATCTGTCGGTTGGCCTCCTAAAGTGTCAGCGCGAGAGCAGATTGAGCTTGACGCCTCTAGGTGCAAAAAATGTAGGAGGGTACGCAGGATGAACAACGAATTCATGTGCTCTGGGCACAAGCTAAGTTATGAATTCGAAGAGCCTGATGAAGCACTCCCGCCTTCACCGCTCGTGGAGCCGGAGCCGGAGCCGGAGCCGGAGCCAGAGCCGGAGCCAATTTTGGAAGAGGTGCTCAAAGCAGAAGCGCCGGAATTATGGCCAGAGCCAGACAAGGAAGAAGTAGCATTACCTGAAGTACCAGTGTCAGAGCCGGACTCTGGCGGGTGGGGAGTGTTCTTGGTTTCTAAGAAGAAACTCAAGAAAGGTAAGAAAGGCCAGGCGCGTTTGGCCGAGAAATTTGAGTTTGAAGAAGAATCATCGCATCTACCGCCTCCACCGCCAGAAGACCCAGAGCCAGCGACAGAGCCTGAAGTAGTGTTTCCGAATCTGGTCATCCACGCAAAAGTCTACACACTAGCCGATCAACTCGGCATCCCTGGTCTCAAAGGCCTCGCCGCGAGGAAGTACGAGACGGAAGCTGCGGAGCACTACAACCATGAGGAGTTTATCAGGTCGATCAAGGAGGTATACTCCAGCACTGCTGACGATGACCGTAAATTGAGGGACATCGTCTTGCAGAAGCTATTCGAACATAGAAAAACAGTGGTCAAGAAGGGAGGTGTTCAGTTGTTGTTGAAGGACAAGTCCCTCAGCCTTGCGTATGACCTCTTTACGTACTCTAGTGAGCAGTGGGGGTAATGAGCTTGACGTTGGCTATTGACTGATTGAGAGTCTGTTGCTTCGCAGGATGCACATAGGAATGCGTGCCGCTGAGATTTTCATAATGATTAAGATTGACTCGACGGGCACGCCTGCTAGAAGCTCTGTTAGTTTCAACTGTTTGTTAGCTTGTGATACATAAAGTGTCACAAAGGCAACCAACAAGGTTACCTCTTCACCTTCATGACACGTCCATTGCCCGGTTGGACATGCGATAGGATTGAAGAGCAACCATCCCATCCGTGTTGTTGAACTTTCATCCAATGATTCCACGTCCAACAACCCAAGATAGTGGGTGCGGGGCGAATATACAAGGTGGCTTGCAGCTAGAGCTGTCTGCCTGCATACGCTGACCGGGCCTTGGCATTGAGTAGCACAGCCTTGTCCTGACTGTGCTATATAAACCAAGGCTGCCTTTCTCAACGTCTGTCAGTTGTATCTCGCAGTTGAGTCAAGATTGCTCAGATGGCAGACCAAGCGAAAGAGGAGCTCATAAACGCTCTTTCAAAGTAAACATCTGAACCACCAAGAATAGAGTGACCGCAACGCTAACGACTCTGTAAGGCTGTGGACGAGTGCCGAGTACTCAGATCTCACGGTGCAATGCGGTCCAGATGAGTATAAGATCCACAGAGCGATAGTCTGCCCACGAAGCGACTACTTCGCCCGAGAGTGCAGAGTCCGAGTAAGTTGAGCACCAAAAGCCGTTGTATTCAGTCCAGCTGACAAACGACAGGATACGCGGAGCCCCATTATCGTCACCGGTGTCAGCCGCCATGCATTCCGGGTGATGATGGACTATCTGTATCATCTCGAGTATCATGCTGCTACCGAGTTTACCGAAGCGGACGACTTTGTTGAGGAAAAATCAGCCCTGAGTGTGCCAAGTCAGGAACGCGAATACAGCACTCTGATGGCCGTCGAAGATGCTCCTTCGGGCCCATCTCCGTGCTCTGACGGGGAGACGCAGCTTGCGCACCCAGCAGGAGAGCCATCTACCGAGGCAACCATGTCCGCGTCCGGCGGCAAGCCGATCGAACAAACATCTTCCCACAACCAGTCTAAAGAGGCGAAAGAGGAGCTAGATGACTGGGAATGGGGCACCTGGGGGTCTGCAACGAAACTCGGCACCTTTACCAGCGAACCAGTGGGTGAGATACCGAACGCGATGGAGGCAGTTGCCGAGCCCACTGCTTTCGTAAGTGAGGCGATAACTGGGGCCGCAGAAGTCTCTCACACCACTGCAAATGATGAGTGGAGCTTTAGCTCTCTAAAACCGAAGAAGAAGAAAAAGAAGACTCCGAAAGCCTGGGAAGATCTCGATACAAAGATTGAGAAGCTCAACGACGTGGTTGAATCAAAGGAATGCACGCTTGAGCAGCAGAGCCAACAGCAAGTGCAGGAACCTGCCGTCAACGAGCCCACCCCAGCAGTTATTTCGACCACAGAACCGGTACCAGTAGGCGAAGTCGACAGTGCTTCAACTCTTCAGCATGCGGAGTCCACCAATCCGGCGGTCGACGATGTCTGGGGATTCGGTTTGGGATCGACCAAGACAACAAAGAAGAAGAAGAAACCAAAGAAGGCGTCTTTTTGTTGGGATGAAGACACTGCTCTAGTGGAGCCGCCTGCCGAGGAAGTAGTCGCACCAGAGGTGGCCATTCCAGAACTGACGGAGACAGCAACGGCAGCTCCGGAGCCGATCGTTACAGACCCATGGGTTGCCGGTTGGCCTGTGACAGCCAAGAGTAAGAAAAAGAGCGCGTCCGCCACATGGGACGATGCTGTGGCTGCGGTCGAGCAGGTCACCGAGGAGCCGTCTATTGAAGAGACTCTCGCTGCTGAGCCGGCTGCGGAGGATGGTTGGGGCTCTTGGGGAGGTATCTTAAAGAAAAAGAAGAAAAAGCCAACTCGTTCGGCGATAGACGCTCCTGCAACGGGGCCGCCTAACCTGCTTGTAGACGCTAAGATCTATTCGGTCGCAGAGAAGTTTAGTATCCATGGGCTCAAAGCTCTCGCCTTGGAGAAGTTCAAGGCTAACGCCGCCGTATACTGGGATGACGCTGACTTCCTCAAGGCCATTGCAGAGGTATACAGGACAGCCAAAGAAGGGGATATGAGCTTGAAGGACGTCATTGTGGGAGTGTTGCACCAGAGGAAAGCTCTTCTGAATAAGCCTGGAGTGCAGGAGTTGCTGAAAGAGGGATATCCTACTTTGGCCTATGACTTGCTGATGTACGCACACAAGGAATCGGCATGGTGGTGATGGGTTAATGTATTGCACGTAGAGAGGTCTTGTCAAGCCGACTGAAGTTAGTAATGAATGTGGAAATGGAACACCGACATTGCAACTGAAGCAGCCGCGCGATCACTGCACTGCTAGGTATCGAAAGAGACATACTTATTGACGGCCTAGCCTTACTCACTCAAGACAAGTAGTTCGTAATTTGAGAAGACGATGAGCCAGGACGGAGCAATGTCGGACATTTGGACACTCTCCAATGCCGCTACCGGAGCAATCTTTCTCCGCAACTTGACGACCTCCCATCAACCCGTATGCAATGCAACAATAGACTAATGATGAAAACGGGGGTTACGACTCCGTTCTGTTCTTTACGATCTCAGTTCGAACGAGTACTGTCCCCTTAAATCCGTAACAAAGCCGTGATGCTCTCACCAAAGAGAAAAGGACCAATGGAAACGCCTTCGGGGTCTTCATTCGGGGCCGAAACTTGAAGAGTCCGAACCAATGATACAGAATACAAGAACGGGATCCTTCCCATATATGTTGATCTCTCTTGATCTCTCATGATCATGAGACTATATGAATGGAGATAAAAAACTAAAGGCCGCCCGACGTTCGGTCGCTTCCTGACTGGTATCATGACTTGGCAATGGTGCCAATGTGCCCTTGAAGCTTCAAGATCAATAGTATACAATCCCCTATGGAACCACAAGTATAAAATACTGTTCAGGCTCCTCTCTTGCCTCTCTGTCATCCCACATCTCTCGGAAACAAGCTTCTTTAAGCTCAGCATAAGTCATTCCTTCTCACCATGTCAACCCACAGCGCCTGGGTCATCCCCTCCAAAGGCGCCCCCATGACCCTCCAATCCCGACCCACGCCCACCCCTGGCCCCTCCGAAGTCGTCATCCAAACCCACGCCCTAGCCTTCAACATCGTCGACGTCTACCAGCGCGACTTTGGCTTCCCGCCCTTCTCCACCCCCGCTGTCTTGGGTAGTGACTGCAGCGGGATCGCGCACTCCGTCGGCTCTGAGGTCACGGGACTTAAGCCAGGGGATCGGGTTGCGGCGTTTGCTTCTGGGTTTTACAAGAAGGGAGTCCCGGATTATGGGGCGTTTCAGGAGATGGTGCTTGTGCCTGCAGGGCAGGTTTCGTTGTTGCCGGAGAAGTATGGGTTTGCGGAGGGGGCGATGCTGGGGATGGCGGTTTGGGTGGCGCAGTCGGCGTGGTATAGTATCGGTTTGGATGCTAATACCAAGCATACCCCTGAGGACAAGCAGGGAATGCTGGTTTGGGGAGCGGCGAGTGGGATGGGTGCTGCGGCGGTGCAGGTTGCGAAGATGATGGGGTTTACCGTTTATGCGACTGCTAGTGAGCAGCATCATGAGTACATCAAGAGCTTGGGAGCCAGCAAGGTCTTTGATTACAAGACTGACGGGGCTGTGGAAAGCATCATCAAGGCAATCAAAGAGGACGGTGTAACTGTCTCCATTGCGTTTGACGCTGTTGTGGGAACGGTGCAGCAGTGCATAGACGTTCTATTGGCTTGCAAAGGAGAGGGTACCGTTGGTCGCATCGCTTCGGCTCCAGTAGTGGATGAGAACACCCCGAAGGCGGAGGGTATCGAAATCAAGTTCATCCTCCCACCAATGGATGAGAAGGAGAGAGATGAGTGGGCGACGAAGAGTTTCAACCAGTGGTTACCTGGGAAGCTACAGAGTGGGGAATACGTGCCCAGTCCGCACCCCAATGTTCTCCCTGGCGGTCTCGAGGGTGTGAATGAAGCTTTGGATGTCCTAAAGAAGGGAGTTAGTGGCCAGAAACTCATTGTCGATTTTTAGACACTGTAGGTGTAGTTAGGAAGACAACGAGCAAGATGGGTTTATAGACAAGAGATTCCTCTACACTAAAGTGTATGATCTTGACTTTTGGCAGCCCCTATGGTGACAGCCTCCATCTTTCACATGCACAACATCACATGCTCTGCAGCTCTGGAACTCGCAAGAAACCGCCCTTGGGCCGGAGAGTTTCTAAGAAAGAAAGAGGTTCTCGAACTCGATCTGCACGTGCGGAGCGAGTTCCGGACGCAAGTCAAGTACATCCAGCTGAGATTGACTTGTTGCGGGGGACAAACACCGTCCAAGAATTGCATCCTTGCGGAGATGCGTACATGATCATAAGAAGACTTTTGAACGACGTTCCTAGCCAAATGGAAGAAGTTGCTGGAGTTGAAATTGACTACACGTGGTATGGATTCGTCTGCAAAAAGAGGGATGAGATCAAGTAGTGTCTTGTCGACCTAGACAACGCGACAGATCCTACTGAGTGTTGCTATGTTTTCCATTGGATCTATACCAAGTACATCGACCTGATGGAGTTCTAAAACGAGACGTGCTGCAACATGTCGTGGGAAAGACATGAGCGTTGGGTGGACATAGGGGCGGTAGGCATAGCTAAGACGGAGAAGTTGGGAAAGAGGCTCTCAAGCTATACGGATGTGAGACTGAATGCGACTTTGCGACGCCGGAGTGGTCTCACCACCTTGGTGGCCTCTACGCAGATAGCAGAGTGTTCCATGACGATATTCTGGTTTTACCACCAAAGGAAGCAAAGTTCGAATGGCCCGAGGAAACACCCTACAGCGGAGGATGGGAGGACACATGGTGAAATTATATGAATAATGGGAGAAAACAATCGGCAATCATAAGAGACTTTCAGCAGCCTCTACGAGTGTTATGAGGTTCAGGAACTGGCCTTGAACATGGTAGCCAAGAAGTAGTATGGATGGCTGACTTACATGGCAATGGAAGAATGGTTTTGTGTCAACGGCAAGGGTGTTGCTTCATAATGAAACATCTAAGCTCAGTCGATGGTTGATTTTGCGGGGCCGACCAGCAGTTTGCACGAATGACAAACACTTGGTTGGCCGTCTTTGACCTCAGCAACACTTGCAGCGTCAACTAATAATACTGGTGTAGAGTGTTATAGATCAATCTACTAATTCTAATGTGACTTGACCAATTTCAGTGATTGATCCGCTATGCATGCAATGATTTGAAAAGGGCCCATTACCCAAAACGTCGGACTCTTCCTCACACTTTCCTTATACTCCGTGTCCACAGAGTCGCACAGTAGAGTACGAGCGACTAGGAGTAACGCTATAGCATCGCAAGGTTTCCAAGTCCAAACACTCATAAACACAGCTGCACTTTCGTCCTACCAGCCTCAATGCGACCAGCGCCTATTCCTCCCTCCCATCCAACCAACTCGTGCAGTTGACGCACCTCTTGGCCTTCTCACTAACCCTCTTCCTACAGAAAGGACACTTGACAGTATGCTTGATAATGCTGTCCTTGCTCACCCACCCGTACACCCTCGCAATCGTATACAACGTCGCTCCGATCACGAAGAACCTCACAATCTTGTCCAAGAACGACCCGTACGCTAGAATCACAGCGCCATCATCGAGCGCTTGCTTGACGGTGTTATAGCCATGCAGACGACCGTGTACGCGGTTATAGTTGGGGCCTTTGCGGAGTACGGCGAACTTCTCGTCGAGGTTGCGGTTCAAGAAGGGGAGTAGGGATACGATTGGGAGGATGATGTCGGATGTGAGGGAGGAAACGATGGCTGTAAACGCCGACGCAAGGCTGGGGAGTGGTCAGCAGTGTTACGTCGCTGCTTTCAGCGACTTTGCTTACATCAAACCGACAGCAACTTCTAGCACGTTGTCCTGAAATGCAAAGTCTGTGAAACCATCCCAGGCCGTTGCCGCTTGTCGCTTGACTTCCTCGCCGGCGTTGAGCAGCCTCTGGCGGCCTTCCTCGACTTGCTGAGACATGGTGAGATGGCGTTTGCAATTTTCCGTTGTAGTGTAAGAGCGTCTTGCAGAAAGCGGACAGGAAACTACATCTCGCGGATGCCAGAGACACAATTGCAAACAAGGCTTCGATCCTACAAGGCAGAAGCGGGAGAATCGCATGACGTCACGGATCAACAATCACGGGCGCGTCTAACGCGTCTCTCTTAGCAGACATCAAACACCAACTGATTGCACCTAGTCCGAATTGCAGACATTTACCCACTGTTGGCTGCCACTTGTACACTTAAAGATGGCACAACTCTAAACAGCGAAGCGCCAACACCTCTTCAAGGATCTCAGTCAAGTGTTCAGCAGGTCCGACTCTCCTCGCCCGCAGCGGGATCTTACAGACATGATTGCTGGGTATTGTATGTTGTGTCCGCATCACTCCTTCGGCCCCTTGGCTACAGCGCGCTTCTCGCTCTTGATCTTCTGCGTAGTCTTCGTTCCTTTTGTCACTTTTGCTGCTATTGCTCCTTTGGTTGCCTTCATTCCGTCCCTCTCCTGGATCGCTTTGGCCTTCTTGGTCTTTCTCGCCTCCTTGTTTGCTTGAAGCCTTACCGCTTCGATTGCTTGCTTGAACTTGTCTGCAAAGTCTGGTCTGTGGCATGAATCAGCGACAGCCTCCCTTTTTTTCAATCGAGGGAAATGACCTACCCATATGATGCCAAGATCTCTTCTCCAGCCTTGATATCTCTGTCTGCATAGAGCATGATCTTTCTTTCCTCTGCACAGTCGTAATGCCAGAAACGTGCATTTACGCCCTCGTCCTCAGAGTCTGCATGATTGACGTAGTATGGGTGAGCTTTCACCCGATCCAGATGGTGTTGGGGGTCAATCGAACGACCTGCTAGCGTTAGCTTCAGTCTCAATTGCTGTTGTCTCATGCAGCCTTACTCTTGTCAATCTTGAAATGCTTATAGTTCCAGACCTCTTCTTCCCCTTTATCCTCAACAATCTCTCCAATGTACTCTCCCAGAAACCTATCCTCCGCAATATCTTCAGCAGCAAACAGCCCTCGGCCCGCTCCTGGGATCTGCGACGGCCCGACCTTCTGCTTCGGAATCTTTCTCCTGAACCTCGTGCTGTGGTTCTGGCACTTCGTCGGCTGCTTACAGGAAGAGCAGAGGATCTTGTGCCGGCAGAGCTCCGTACACTCTCGGAAGTGTGCCAGACAGGGGCAATCGGTAGAGCTGCACTTGTCCTCGCAGTCGCACCCCGGAAACTGTCGTGCACACTCGATGCCGCACTTGCACCCGGGCTTGCAACAGGTCTTGTTCTTTGCACACGCGCAGTCGCTGCTGCTTACGCAGGGTCCCTCGTGGTCACAGAGGTAGTGCTTGTTGTGTTTGAGAGCCTCTGTGATATAGACGAAGTGCGGCTGCTCCCAGGGGTCCAGATCAGTGTCGAAGATGGGCACCTGCCTGCTCTTGGTCGCTCGCTTTGTCTCTTTTGCCGGGGACGGCGCCTCTCTTTCGCTGCTGCTTCTTGTCTGGAGTCCCGCTTTCGCTTTCGTCTGTGGTGCTCCAGACCGTTGTCTGACAGCAGCTCGTATGGCCCTTCTAGTAGCCTTGATGATGCCTCTCAAGTTCGCACTGCTCTTAGCCGTTTTGATGTCGCTGCTCCTGAGCTTCGACTTGGCCATGGCTGGCGATATCGTGAATAGTAGAAGGTGAGTAGAGTATGTTGTCTGCGCAAGCTCCAGATCAGCCGAAGGATTGGGAAAGTTGTGAAAAGGTATTCCGGGACAAGGAGTGACATTGAGGGTGATGGGCGGAGATTATGCATCTTAAAGAATGATATCTGTTTGTCGTGGAACAATAGCACGATGAATAGCATCAAGATCGGTCCTTTCGATTTCCTTCAAGTGAATCTATAAGCACATGCTTGCTTTAAGTTCCCTCAACTTTCGATAATCGCGGATATAGTTTATCCGAAAGCGGCGGACTGCTGCCTGCGAAATGGTGGAGAGCAAACTTTCGTCATTTTGATATCTCATGTATGTCTCGCGACGCGTTTCTTTCATCTCGTTCCAAGAGCATCCCACTCATCTCATCAACTATTGTACTATCTCGAAGCAATTTTCTCAATCTTCAATTGAACAGTAAAGAAATCACTTACTCCATCTCAAAGCTTCCTCTCACGTCACTTCAGAAACCATCAAGATGCCCGGTGGCGCTTGGGGACTAGGTAAATTACCGCCTCCCACTGAAGCAGCACCTCTGAAGACTGACGTGAAACAGGCATCTTCCAAAGCGATTATGACCTCGACATCCTGCAGGCCTTGGAGAAAAGCCTCGAGCTCAATCCAGACCGAGGTGAAGGTCTCTATGTCCCAAGGCGAATCCCCCGAGTGCAAAAGAAGCTCAACGACGGCCGCCTGTCCAAGATCACTGCCGAATGGTTGACCGACATCAACAACACGTGGGACATTCAGGGCGGTATGCCTTATGGATACTGTTGCATCATCATCATGGCTGCTGCCATGCAGTTCGGCGCCAAGATCCCTCCGCACCTACGGGCGTTTGTACAAGTCAGCTATGAGAAGCGCTTCAAGGGCGTTGGTCACTATCCACATGGCGTCGGTCTTCAGCGTGACGGACTCACGCAGATTCGTAAGGCACTCGCGGAGTATCAAGAAGGTGTACCGTACGACTTCAAGAGCATGGGACTCCAAGAGACACTGAGGTCCGGCGGTCCGGCCAAAGAGGACTTACTCGATCCCAACGGCATGTCAGTCAACACCACGACGCCCACTGACCCGCCAGATCGCTCACTCGTCAAGGATATGACCGAAAAGATGCTAGAGGAGCTCTACAGACAAGGTGGACTTGACTACCAAGAGATGAAGAAGAAGAGCATCAGCGAGCAGGTGAAGAAGTTTCAATCCGAGAAGGCGGCGAAGAAGGGAATTACACCTGAGTGCGAGACATGCGGTCGGGAGAAGACGGTAAGCGGTGGAGAGCTGCTGCAATGCGCTCGCTGCAAGAATGTGAACTACTGCAGTAAGGATTGGTATGTTGAGGCTTTCTTTCATTAAGGGGAACTTGACTGACAATGGGTAGTCAGAAGGAGGACTGGAGCTACCATAAGGGTATTTGCGGCAAGGGTGCGAAAGAGCACCGACTTTTCATGGACAAGGACGGTGAAGCCCGATCGCGGTTACACTTGGTGAAGGACAAGATGGATGCCAAGAAGGTAACAAAAGACTCCGCGAAGGATGTGCCGAAGATCGAGGCGCATTAGAGAAAATCTCGCTGCTGTAAGAGTGTGGTACTACCGAGGCGTCTAGTATCACGAACGTGTGATCAGACAAGAACATAAAGAGAGGAATACTTTTGCTTTCAAGAGAGATGTTGCTGAAGGATGTCTATGATACATCTAGAAGGACAGGCAGTCTACAGGGAAACTCGCGCTACTGTTGCTCTACACCGAAGAAATGGCCTTTACTCCGCAAAGGATAGGAGAATTCGAAGGAAATGAGTTGCTGTACAATACGATGACAGTTAAAAAAGCGTTTTGGCTCCAATGCTCTTACACTTCATCCAGCTCTTCATTCCGCTAATCGTACGCCTACGTTCCCAGTTTGTTCAGACCCTCCTCGCACCAGTCTCAAGTCTCTTTAACCTCCTCTCATCCCCCGTTCTAGGCTTGTCTTCGGTGACCTTCACCGTCAATCGCCTCACCTATAGACATCATCATGTTAGCCCTCATCCTCATTCTAAAACAAGTAGCACATCGTCGCATGACTGAGCACATCACAAGAGAATCACTCACCAAACTCAACAAGTTACCCATACCCTTCTCCCCTCTCCCAGCATCGACCTTCTTCTTCCCGCCCTTGCCTATATCCCGCGTACTTTCCGGCCCAGCACTAGCCCTACAGCCCTTGGCTGGAGCACCAGCACGGCGCTGGATCGTTGGTTTCGCCTTTTCGTTGTACTTCTCGTACTCCTCGTACTCGCAGTCTGACTCTGAGAGTGAGGAGAGAGTTGAGCATGAGGAGAGAGAGGAGACCGACTTGCGGCGGTAGGGACGGCGGATGTGCGGGCGAGAGTGATTGTAAGATTGGGAAGGATTACCGGCGTAGGGATCTGGACCATAGGGTAGGGAGTTGTAAGGGCTGACGTAGAGGTTGCCATACGAGTCCTCGAGCACCTCGATTCGCTGGTAGTAGACGGTCTTCACTCTTGGAGGGGCGAGGGAGCGGCGGGTTCGGCGGAGGTGTCCGTTCCTCTCGTCACGGCGTTCTTGTCTGCGGCGTTGTCGGTTGGAGAACTCTTTCGAGTCGTAGGAGTCGCATGAGTCGTAGGGGTCCGGGAGGGGACCGCTGGTGGTTGGTGGTGACGGTGCAGGCGGAGATACAGGACCTGTCTCAGAGACAGATTGCACAGGTGCGACAGCTGATACTAGGTTCCGTCTCGTGGATACCTTTGGAGATACGGCTGATGTCGACTGTTGTACCTCTGGGCGAGGAGCTTGTGGGCGGACGGGAGGTTCAATAGATTGCTGTCGTGCGGTCCCTTTCTCTTTCCGCATCTCACAGGAACATACGGGGAGCAAGTGACCGCATCGTCGGGCTTTGATCCGCCTGTTCTCTTCGCTGTCGCCCACGTTCCTGTAGGTGTGTCGGCCGGTATCAGCATCGTACTCGGTAGCGCGGATACCGTACCCGAGACGGTCATCGTCCTGTTAGGGATTAGACAATACCATCTAAAGAACGAAAAGGCTCCATGAATAAGAACGATTGAAATAGCGTACACTGTCGTGGTCGAATTTGCCCATAGTGATGCTTGTACTTTGTATTTGTCTTGGCAAAGCGAGAGTCTTGGCAGAAGTGATGAATTGGAAGGCTATGAGAGTATAACAAAGAAATCCATCCTCGTCGAGAACACAGCATCGTTAAATAGATAGGAGATACAATATACTTATCTTTCTCTACCGGCCTTCTTGGATGCCATCAGAGGCGGCCTTCGTGAGATTCTTTCCAGTCACCGTCAGGAACACAGCCCCGCGAAAAGCCAAGGTCCGGGGCACAGTCAGGAACAGCATCACGACAATTGGTTCAATCATGTCAGGAACAGCCAACGAGGGCCAGATGGTTCTGTTGAGATGAGAACTCTGATTTCGCTTGGTCACAGACCGGTGATAGCCGCCACGGGTCGTAGAGGTCGTTTTGGTTGGCAAGGCAGACACTGTACGTACCTACAGCCAAGCCTTCCCCAACACACTCTTCACTCTCCTTGCACATGACAAGCTGACCACAGGTTCATCTCTCAGTTATATACAGAGTAGAACCGATTCTTTGTTTGTTATCATGCTCAACCAAGACACCGCCTTTTAGCCCTATCATGGCTTGCAGTTATGATACAAAAAGCAGCACAACATTTCGAGATCTTCAGCACAAGCGTCTACATCAACAGGTGGACGCCAATATTACCAGAAACTAATGTCTCTCTTCGCCTCCAACTTCGCGGCGTCCTTTTGCTCCTTGCGCTTCCGGTCCTCTTCACCCCCCTTTGGGCCTTTGTTCTCAGCGCCAATGTTGTCCACGTTAGCAACCAGAGTCCTAGCGAGATAGTGCATCTCCTTCCACAATTTGTAAGGAACAGTCTCCTTCGCATCCCACGATGCCTTTTCACCTAACGGCAGGGTTGCGTTCTCTTCGAATGCCGTCGCCGGGGTACTGGCAATGATGCGGACTTCGTACCACAGTGCTCCATCAATCACCATCCAGGCCTCATCTTTGGCGAAGAAGCGTATTTCTCCTGGCCTTTTGGAGGATGCCAAATCCTCTACTCGAGTAATCTGTAGCGACAGCTCTAGATGCTGAGCAAAGGGGAACCTCCAGTGGCGGTGTATTTGGACGTTTTTGATGAGCGCCTCTTTCTCGTCTGTGTAGATGAACAGATCCGGTGTTGACTTGCTCTCGTCGTTGCGGAGGTATCTTTTCGATAACAATTCTTGAGCAAATGCGCGCCACTTCTTATTGTTAATGGAAGCGCCAGTCACTTGCATCTTGTAGTCCCAGACATGCGAGGGCATGCTGCCCCGGTACTCGAAGAACGTCCGCTCGGCGCCCACGACACGCGGCTCGCTAGCGGGTGTACTGACATCCTGCCAGATCTGGACGACGTCCTTGGTCACTGGGTCCTCGCAGATATGCAAGAACTCGGCAGAGGCTGACATCGTCTGCTCGTCTATCAGTGGCTTGCCCTTCAGTGGTCTTTTGGGATAGAGGAGCTGAGTGAGAAAGACCACATCATCGAGCCTCGTCGTCAAGGCTGTAGTGAAGTAGGTGCGCATGTCCTCAATCTCAGTGTGATCGTTCATGGCAGTGGTGCAGCGATCAGCAGACACCGGAAGAAGGACGCTTTTGGGCACTTCTCTGTAAAGAAATCGCCCAATGGCACAAGACAGCTGCAACTCTCCCCGAAAAGCCTTGAGTGGCTCCAGCGTGTTCAACAGATTTCCGTAAAGGACATCCTTTTTGATCTCACTGGCCGACTTTGGTGCTGTCGGCGGGTCCCAGGGCATCTCTAAGATGGCGACAGTGTATCTAACATCCGGTTTAATGAGGGGTACCGTGTTGCTGGTGGAAGCAGTCGTATCAGGGCGGCTAGCTCTATGTCTGGTACTCCGACGGTATACTACGGGGACATCGTATTGATCATCCGGGGCAAGCCGTTCCTGAGGTACATTCCCCGCTCCCGTCTCCGCCGGCTCCGCAGACGGAGGCAGACGAACGTTGCGTCGATCTGGTGTTGGAGGTGAAGAGTACTGTGAAGCACTTGTCGATACTGGAGGCAGACTACGAGTGGTAGCCTCTACGCTGACGTCAATCAGCATACCCTCGGCGTCACCGGATTGCTGTTGAGATGCTGCAGGGGCTTTGACCTGGGGCGTTACGTAGGGCATCCGGACAACGGGCTTTCTTTCGGACGATATGGACCCAGGCTGCTCTGGTGGCTTATTGTCTTCTCTAACGGCAATCAGATCACCAGCTTGCTTGAAGTAAGTCCGTGGTGCTGCAGGAGTTGGTGTTAGGAGTTGAAGATAACTCGGAATGAATCCGGGCGTCATGCTCGTGATCATCGTTTTTGGACCAGCACCAAACGGAAGAGCAGAGTTGGAGGGAGCAGGGCGAGCTTTGGCTGCGGCTCGAGGAGGTGTAAGTGTGCCTAGTGCGGGAAAGTTGTTCTCGTAATGAGGGTTCCTAAGTGGAAGCTGTGAGGGAGGTCGTTGCACGTAACTTGGCTCTCCCACGTCAATTAGCTTTCCTGACTTGACAGTAGCTGGCACAGGCTTCAGTTTGTTCGAGTCATGCCTTCGAGACTCTTCGTAGGTTTGTGGCCTGTAGGGTCTACCCGAGACGGTAGAAGTACTAATATTGGCGGTGCCACAAGATGAGTTGGTCATGGTTGCGGTTGGCTTCAGAGATAAGGAAAATTGGCTACCCGAACCCGTTGGTGTCGGTTTCGAAACGTTATGCGGCAACGACTTGAGAGCCGGTAACACCGAAGGCTGACCGACTGAAGCAAGACCTGGCGCCGCGGATTTGCCGCCAGCAACAACTGCCCAAGCTCTGCCAGCAACAGCGGGGGTGGCAGCAGGCTGGGGCGGAGCGGTTTTCTGTACCGAGTCGAGCGGGACGTACTTCATCTTTTTGGACTTCGAAATTCTCACCGCCTCGTGGGGTTTGGCTGTCTCCTTCCCGCCTGCATCAGCTTCTGTCTCTACAGTGTCCAATTCTTGTCCAACGTCACCGCTCGGGGAAGCCAGGGAGCTCATGTCTAGACCCAAGAGATCGTCAAAGTCGGTCGCACGGTTGGGTTGGCGGTTCTTGCGTACGTCTGCTTGAACACTCCGCTTTTCGGGCAAAAAGTCAAGGTCGATAAGCTGGTCGGAGCGTGGCTCACGTTTCTTCGTGTCATGCGCGACAGCAGCTGGATCTGTAATGCCGATCCCTATCTGCATCTCGCCGTCAGCCTTGCTAACTATAGGCATGACCTGTGCGGGATCTACAAAGCCGTCGGAAAAATCGCTTGCAGCCGCGGACGCTGCGTCTGTCCCCTCAGCATTATTCGAACTGCCAGCCACGCTACCATCTATAACACTGATCAAGTCATTGCAGGCATTGTCCGCGATTGCTGGCATCAGCTTTCGGTCCCAGCCTGCCAATGACTCTGTATCGGCCTGTGAGACGGATTCATCAAAGCCTGGCTCAGCCAACGCTGATAGAGCTCCGCTAGTTGGAGTTTCCGGACGGGACGTAACAAAGACGCTATCTTGCATTGCGGTCTTAGGAACTCTTGCTCTACCGACCGTTCGAGGAACTTCTGGCTCTTTTGGTTGCTTGTCAGGTTCGATGTTTGGATCGGCAGTTTGTTCGACGGTCTCAATCCATGCCTGAACGCCTCTGGGCTCGCTCATGTCGCTAGAGGACTCATATGGTTGAGGTGGCGGGCCCTGTTCCATAGGTTTAGGCAACTTCTTCGGTGCCAAGAAATCATCACCAATGTCAGCAAAGATGACAGCATTGAGGGGAAGGACTTTCAGAGTTGCAGGAGAAACTTGGATGACACTGATTTCACACCGAACTTCTTTCCATTCCTCCAGTCGACTGTCAAATTCCACCAACCAGAGGACGTAAAGAGAATCCAGTTTGCTGAGGAGCTTGGTGTTGTGGAAAGGCACAAGCGTGCGGCGCAACATGGCACACTTCGCATCCCATAGCCTCACAGCTTTGGTGTGGTTGCCACCATCAAAAACGACATCTTGGTACAAGACCGGAGTTATTGTCTGGATCGGCTCCAGGTTACGCAAGCATTGCGTTGTATTGTCGACTTTGGCTTTGTCTGTTGCCACAATCTCCACGCAGTTGAGCATATCAGCCGATAGCTTTAGTGTGCAACCCAAGCGTTCTCCGAGCTCCTCTAGCATATCAACTTCGAAAGGTTTGAAGGCCGCTCCAGTTGTAGGTATCCATGTACTGCTATACCCCGTCGACTCTGGGATCGGGGTAGCGAGCGACGGCAGCGACATTGTATCTGTCTCGGTATCGTCATTGACAAGGTAAGCACCGTCTAGCTGGCTTTCGAGGATGCGACTTATCCTAGACGTTGATGGCTGATAGTACTCGTTGTCAGCTAAGACGATGTTCACAGGGCTCTGAACGGCATACCTCATCAATGAGCTGGTTCATCTCATCCTCTTCAATCTCAGACTTGATGAAAGACTCAACGGCTTTGGTAAGCGTCTCGAAGTGTTTGTCGGCGGCCGCAAGAGGGCACTGCAAAACGAACATCTAGCGGCTGTAAGCAGATGTTCCCGTGCCATTTAGGTTGTCGAGCACTCACGTCCTGATCTTGCATGTAACGGCAAGTGACCGCCACATCTTTGGCGCTGGTACTGGCAGCGTTAGCTGTAGTTGATCGGCCTTGTGTGAGGCCACTTACTGCATTGTCTGTATGATCTCGTCCGCGGCTTCCGGAGAGAACTGATAGAGTGTTGCAAGGAAGTGAGTGCTCGGTTCGGAAGCCATCAGAGTGACGGGCAGCCAGTGGAACCGGCAATTGAGATAGGCAGACACAGCACTGATGAAGGCAGGGATGCGGTTGATTCGGACGAGTCGGTGCTGTGGTAGGATGTTGTGTAAGGTAGATATCGAGGTTGACGGTCGTAAGCCCAGTGTTGCGAAGAGGGAAGGACGATCTCGGCTGCACGTGATTTTGTGAATCCACTCCACCTTACCTGGGAACCCGTCTACCCTCAAACGGAATCATGGACAATCTTCTGATTGATCAGAAGCAAAGATTCTGGTAGTCTAGGATATCAAAGAGACTTGGACAGAGAGGCGAAGAGGGGACGCACGGGCGAACAGTGAGATACCTAGCTTCTGAACCCTGAGCACAAGGACATCAAAGGAGACACGAGATGCAATAGGATGTTGCTCTGAAGCGAAATGAGACATCAGGGAATGAGGTAAGTGGCCTCAACAGGAAGAGCCATTTCTTGGGTACCAGTGCCGTCGCTTGTAGTGCTCCGCTTCAAAAGAGGACCGTTGCCCCTGAAGGCATAAAAGGATGTTTCCACATACACTGTACAATGAAAGCGTACACAAACAGGAGGGGTATGATACTTGCTTGCCGCTCAAAGAGCTCTTTGAAGACGCATGCCACAACTCCAGACCGGTCCGTCTATAGGCGATAAGATTGCAAGCCAAATATGCGTTTGAAAATATGTCCCATCCAAACGCCCATAAAAACACCGATGTAGCGGTCCGTCCCGTCATCTGCCTATGCAACTATGCAATATGCGCAACCGAGTGATTGAAGGGCTTACAGGCCAGGTTCAGGCCCTATGTCAACCCATTCGTGCCGTTGCCTCCTTCTTGATCCCTCATATTCCTCTTCAAGCCCATCACCCATCGCATCTCCCCCACAACCTTCTCCATCTCCTTCTGTAACTCCTTCTGCCGGCTCCCCTCCCTATCCTTCTCCTCCAAGAACTCTCTCACAACCTTCTCCGACTCCCCCCTATAACACCTCACCACCTCCCCCAACCTCTCATTAACCCTCCCCTGCCGCTCACTCTCCTGCCTCATCTGATCCGCCACCACGCCCAACCTCTCCACCTTCCTCCTGCACTCCTCCTGCTCCCTCCCCAACTCCTTAATCCCCTTCGCGATCGTCTCCACCCTCATCCGATACTCGCCGCCCAACTGCCTGTGGCTCTTCTCCAAAATCTCCGCATGCAACACGCTATGTTTCTCCCTCTCCCTCGCCTCCATAACCTCCCTCCCCCACCTCCCCTCGCTCTCGCTCTTCGCCCTCTCCGCATCCAACACCCGCCTCTCCGCGTCCTCCCTCCGTCGCTTCTCCCCTTCAACTTCCCCTTTCAACTCCTCGATCTTCCTATTTCGCCGTCCCAGCGCAGCCGCATCCGTCGCCCGCATCGCGATCAAATTCCCATTCTCCGCCTTCAGACTCTCGATGATAGGTTTCAGCGTATCAAGCCCCTTCTTTAGCTCCTCCGCCCGCGCAGACTCGGCTTTAATGTCGCGCTTCAGGCGGTCGTTCTCCGCCATCAGGCGCTCTATCACGCGCCCGCTTTTGCCGGTTGTCGCACGGCCGATTGCACTACTCCAGGAGGTATTTTCGTCGTTTTGGAAGTCTGTTTGGGAGAGGGGGGAGGCGAGGGAGATTTGGTCGGTGTCGGGTGGGGTGGGTGAGCCGGTGGGGGAGCGGAAGGTGTAGCGGGTGCTGAGGTAGTCGGAGTCATGGCGGGTGGTTGTTGGTGAGCCGTTCATTGGCGAGGGGATGTTGGGGGAGGAGGGATGGTGAGGGCCGGAGCCGTTTGTGTGGGAGTGGGCGCTGAAGCCGTTCATTGCGACGCTGAAGGAGGGGATGCGGTAGACTGCTGGTCGTGGAGAGGTATCTTGGAGAGACAGTGTAAGCAGTGCGATCGCCAATCTCAGGAGAAGGAGTGACAGGGTTAAATGGCTTTGAAACGCCGTAAGTCTGCAGGCTCTGGACGTAGTCGAGGTGCTCTGCCGCTGCACAGCTCGAGGCAGGAGGACGGCAAATGCGCCATCAACTTTCAGAGGGCAGGAACAGGAAGGAACTGAGCAAGGGCTGTACACATACCACGGACCTTGTCTCCTGCCATGACGCTCAAATGGGGCATGAATGTGAGGTGGAGCTGCAGTGCGATAAAGGGTTCCAAATGCGCTGACGCAACAAGTCGAAATCGAGGTTACTGTAGCAAAAGACGGCCGTAAACGTCGTGATGTCTATACAGAACAAAAAAGGGTATCAACAAACGGAAGCGCAACGCGACAGAAAAGACGATCTGTACGACTGTTATTTATTTTCGTGTCCATCCCCATCCGCAACAAACCGGGGTACCTCGTGTTGTTGGCTTGCGATGATCTGCAGGGGAAACTGGGATTACTTCGGCCAATCGCGGGAGTGGATCATTGCCAAGCTTTGTTACCGCATCTTGAAGGTGTATCACAGTATGCGGTGTAAAAGTTTAAGATACGATTTGACGCCCGGTTACGAAGCTTCGTAGAATCCAGCGTACTGATCCGTCTGAATACCATCTATGAACTCCTAAGCGCCAGCTTACCACCATACCGTTCATCAGATTGCCTTCATTCCACCCTATGAGGCATACCGAACCCGTTCCCTGACCATGAGTAACTTAGGAGAAAACCTACACCTGCTCCTCCCTCACTGATGCCCATTGACCCCATTCCCTACCCCATTGCCAACCTTCGGCCCTACAACCGCCTTCTCAAGCGCCTGCTGCACATCCCTCACCAAATCCCTCGCATCCTCAATCCCACAGCTAATCCTCACCAGATCATCAAACACCCCCGCCGCCTCCCTCTGCTCCTTGGGGATCCCCGCATGCGTCATGCTACTCGGCACCTCACACAAACTCTCCACCCCGCCCAAGCTCTCCGCGAGCGTGAAGATCTGCGTGCTCTGGCAGAACCGCTCCGCCGTGTCCTGCCCGCCTTTGAGCCGGAAGCTCAGCATCCCGCCGCCCATGCCCTCGCGGTGTTGCTTGATCGCAATCTCACGATGGGGATGTGACTTTAGCCCTGGATAGTTGACAGCGATGACGTGCGGAGAGGCTTCGAGCGCGTGGGCGACGGCGGTGGCGTTCTCTGATGCAGCACGGGCGCGGAGGTGGAGGGTTTTGAGGCCGCGGTGGGCGAGCCAGCAGTCGAAAGCGGAGGGGACGGCGCCGATGGCGTTTTGAAGGAAGGTTAGGCGTTCTTTGAGGGAGGGTGAGTTGAAGGCTGCTACGCCCATGAGGACGTCCTGTAGCTTGTTAGTGGGTAAATTAGGAAAACGAGGGAGTACGGGGCGCTCACCGAGTGGCCGTTGATGTACTTGGTGACTGAGTGGACTACGATATCCGCGCCGTGATCAAGAGGGTTCTGCACGTATGGGCTTAGGAATGTGTTATCCACTACCACCATGATGCCATGTCTATGCGCAATCGTTGCTACCGCTCGGATATCCACCAGTCTTAACGTGGGGTTACTGGGGCTCTCAATCCATATGAGTTTCGTCTCCGGCCGGATAAACTCTTCGATGTCAATCTCGATGGTTGGCGTGAACGTAACCCTCACACCATGTGCTACCGCGACCTTGGTAAAGTATCTGTGTGTTCCGCCGTATACGTCCGATACTGATACCACATGTGAACCCGCCGCGAGCGACTGGAGTATCGTCGCTGTAGTCGCTGAGCCTGATGCAAATGCAAGAGCATATCGGGCATTCTCCAGCGCTGCTACCGCCTTCTCGAAGTTGTCTCGGTTGGGGTTTGCGCTTCGAGTGTACTCATACTGACCGATAGGCTTGCCGACGCCGGATTGCGCAAAGGTTGTAGAGAGTGAGATGGGTTCTATAACGGCTCCAGTGACTGGATCGTGAGGTGAGCCTGCGTGGACTGCGAGGGTTGCGAATTGGTGTACTGGTGAGGGAGCGCGTGGTGGGGTTTCGATGGAGTGGTCGATCGCCATTGCAAATGAGTATGTGTGCTAGCAACGGTTGCGAGGCTGTCGGAGATCACACAGATTATACGAGACTGCGAGCAAAAGAGCTGATGGTTGAAATGTCAGAATGGACAAAGAAGTGCTTGTAGATATCTCTATGACACGATGGCTCGATCACGCAATACCGTGGAAGCCGAACAAGGGAGAACCAAATTTACTCAAATGATATACTTCCAAGTTCGTCGCACAAGGCAGGCGTCTATATATGTTTCTCTAAAGGCCGTATGTCAAATCTGGAAGAATTGACTCGAAACTCGAGTCGTACCGACAATTCGAGTTGATTATCAATAGAGTGGTGGACGTCGGGTGTAGCCAGAAACGCCAACGGCTGATCAGCCTGAATATCTAACGTCATGCGGCTAGGAGCGGTCCTTTCATGTACAACATAGGGCATAAATGCAGCAACGGCACCGAACTTGTTAGAACGACGAGCTCTATACTTCCATTCTCTCTATCTGGTTGTAAACGTCGGCAAATAGCTATTGCCAGCAAATGAAGGGTATACAGCGACCTGAAAGCAATACATCGTGAGGCAGATGGTAACATATCCCCCGAT
This sequence comes from Floridaphiala radiotolerans, assembly GCA_022813185.1. NCBI lineage: Eukaryota > Fungi > Ascomycota > Dothideomycetes > Floridaphiala > Floridaphiala radiotolerans. The sequence goes on along the minus strand of JAKLMZ010000006.1, from coordinate 727,834 downwards.
CAACAGCATGGGATAGAGCAATGTATGCTCTTACACGTAGAGAACCCCATATCGACGAACAGTAACTCCCATGTCCTCACAAGGACTCACTCTTGGCTCGGTAGATTGTAGAAAGGCCCTTCAGATGCACGTGAGCATTACCGGACTCGATTGATGTGTATGCAAAGGAGAAGGACTCCCCAGCCTTCCGTTCAACTCTGCCAGTGACCCTGTTGACTTCCATCCCCCGGGGTGGCGTAATCCAGGGTATCTGATCTTGAGAAATTTCGATGCAGGCGAGGTCACGGTACGGGCTCGTGCCTATGTCGTACTTGGTTGTGACCTTCATAATCGGCTCTATGATCGTTCGGGCGTTGTTGATGATTGATGGAAGACAGGCATAAAAGTGCTCCTGAGCCTTATCAAAGTGCTCGGGATGCCTCGTTCGAAGGAACTTTCTGACCTTCTCCGGGTTCCTGCCGACGTCGCCCGCCTGAAGTTTGTGGTACACTCCAGCGTAATTGAAAGCCAGGAATGAGCCCTGGTTTTTGGCATAGCGCCTCATCTCGAACCATTCGAGAACAAACTGTGCGGCTAGTGATGCGTATTGACAGTCGGTTTGGGAACATACATAGAGCATTTCCATCATTTCATCATCCACACCCAGCAGCTGCCGATGGAATTTTTCGCGCAGGCCTCGTGAGAGCTCCAGAAGTCCCAGCCTTCGAAGCTCTGGCATGAGTTCATCGAACAGGTCCTGTCCTTTAGAAACCACTTTAACCATGGCGGCTGTAAAGAGCCAGCGAGCTTGCAACTTCAATGCGCGCTCAATAGTTCGGATTGGCTCTGTTAGGACGCCATTGAGCACCTGATCATAGGCTTCGTCCCATCTATGTAGATATTGATCTATTCCTGACGATGCAAGACTAATGCATCCATAGAAAGCCGACGCGGCAAGTATCAAGTCGATGTTGACGATGACAGGTCCATAGAAATCGATGGGGAGGTGGTATATCGCTCGGAAGACTTGGTAGTGAGCGTCAGCGATCGACCTGCGCCTAGAGTAGAAGACGATCAACTCCTTCTCCTCAAGATCTGTCTCGTAGCCATCATGGCCATCTGACTCGCTCGAGCTCTCGTCAGGAGGAAAGAGGATAGTCGCCAATGAGGTTTTAGATCCGGTCGTAGGAGGTTCCGAGGTTGTGGTGATCTGCCCCGGGTTAGTGATCTTCAACAGCTTGTGAGCGCTCCTGTATCTAAATCCGCTCCTATTGCTTACCCTGACATGTTCCACATGGGTGAGCTTGATTGTTGCTCCTACGTTATTTGCGTCATGTTCCAGGCGGTAACAAAAACGAGCATTCGCCTTCTTTCCAGTTCTGTTTGGGTACTCTCCCAGCCCTTTGCTCATACTACCTTTGAAGAACTTTGAGTGTAATGCCAGAACAAAGCTGTGCAACTTGAGGTTGTACTTCCCTCCTTGGTCAGAGAGGATGATGCGAACATCGCCATCTTTGAAGTGAGGGAAAGCGTTTGGATTGGAGGGCAATGCCATGCTCAGATGTTGAAGCAGCCGGTGTCTTGGTTCGATGTTTCGCTGGCGTGCAAGGCTGTGAAGATCGTCAACCGGCCAGTAGCTGACTTTAGTTGAACCTCAATTGGAGATATGAGAAAGAAAAGGATTAAGCTGGAAACTAAAGCATCTCACTATTACCGTGCCAGGCAGAAGTGCGGAAAGAAGTCGAACAATGGGAACAACCGAGATTCATCTAGGCAGACGACGACGCGTGAAGCGCGTCATCGCGACTTCTTCATCCGCGTGACTGCTCCACCGTCCTAGGACAATGACGGACAAAGCTATTGATGTCCGCCTCTATTGATACCAATAGATTCCACCGCTTCATCTACATTCTGCAGGTGGTGTTTCGAAGCTCTGCTACCCATCAATCATAAGCAATGAAATGCATGGGTCACTCAAGTCGACACAATATGAACTACAAGTGGTGTGGAAAGGTTGATTGATCAGTAATCTACACTCTCCAAATTCATCACCACCAAAGCCCATATGCCCATGCATGAGATAGCGCCATGACATTTACTTAAGAGGAATGAAACGAGAAGAGTGGGTGGCACCAATACCCGGCCTTCCGTGCTTGACAGGCTTGCTACAAGACAGTCAGTATCCAGCAGGGTTCGAAATGCAGTCGGTTGACGTACTATGAGATGGAGAACTCTCCAAGGTAGTGGCCGACCATTTCAGGCTTGATTTCGACCTGGTTGAACTCCTTGCCGGAGTAGATACCAATAACGCTGCCAATCATCTCGGGAACCACAATCATGTCACGGAGGTGAGTCTTGACAAGATCGGGCTTCTCGTTGGGCCTAGCCTCTTGCTTGGCCTTCCTGAGCTTCTTAATCAGACCCATGGGCTTCCTCTTCAAACCGCGGTTGAATCTTCTCCGGGCACGAGCGTGAACGACATCGCGAAGTTGCTCTGATGTAAGATCGAGGAGTCTGATGCGCTTGTTAGTACTCCGTTGTCCTAGCGAGTGTTGTGAACCAAAGCGACATACTGGTCGAGATCGATACCCCGGTATGAGAACTTGCGGAAGGCTCTCTTCTTCTTGAGCTCTGTTATCGGCAATCGTCAGTTATCCATATCTATCCGTTTTTGCCCAATCTTCCTAGCATCCCAGTATCCCAATGTTCCCTCAAAGGCAGATCACTACGTATCGATGTAAAGGTGGCTAACGTACCGGCAGCTTCCTCAGCGTTCTAAATATCGCATGGTCAGTACTGCCATCAAACAGCCAACTCATAAGAAACTTACGTAGGTTTCGTCGGCCATGATTGCGGTGGTTGGCGTAAAGTGGCTGTCGTCGAGAGTCTTGTCGTCGATGAAGTCGGTCGCAGCACGTTGAGGTGGGCTCTGCTCCTTCGGGCCTGGCTAGCGTAAGTGCTAAGCGAGCAGATTCAGGGCTTGGGTGATGCAAACCCTAAGTAGTCATCAATCTTATCGATAAGGCCGAGGGCTTCATAGCGTACATTGCAATGCTGAAAGGTAGTAAGACGACGGCGGGGTGTGTTGTCATAGAAGTGAGGTTGGAGTTGGAGCAGGAGCACAAAGCAGTTATGAGAACTTATTATACAGTTTGATGGATCTGCGGACGCCGTTTGGAGGAGATTACATGGCAACATAACTGCTCTGCAGCAACGGTCTCAAGATTTGAATGAAGCACGGCTGTATTCGTATGCAGATTGCTCCAGAGCTTCAGGCTCTTTATATGTCTACCAGCACACATCATCCCAGCATGCACAACTCCATCCAGTTGCCGAATCTCATGCAATGGTTCCATATCCATCCATTTGACCGACAATGCTTCCTGGCGTAGTTTCCCTTTCCAACCTGAAATGCGCTTAGTCGAACAGACCGAAACCCATATCCTCGTCGGACTCCTCCTTCTCCTCTTCCTTGGCAGCGGGCTTCTCCTCCTCGGCAGCAGCAGCGCCACCAGCAGCAGGAGCAGCACCGCCAGCAGCGGCAGCACCACCGGCACCTCCTGATGGAACGGAAGCAAGCTTGCTTGAACCCTCGCTGATGAGCTGTTGTCATGCGTTAGCGCCAGCTCTTTGGAATCGAGTGATTGTCACTATGTATGTACCTGGTTGATATCCTTGCCCTCGAGCTCAGAGAGAAGCTTATCGAGACGGTCGCTGTCGGCCTCAATGCCAACAGACTCCAGGACGCTCTTGATATCGTCGGCGGAAGGGGAGGTGTTACCACCAAGACCCAAGAGAAGGTAAGCTGCGAGGTGCTTCATTTTGAATGTCTGCAGTTGACTGTTAGTTGCGCTCAATGCTGTGGTTTGCTGTGGGAACTAACACTTGTTGGTTTGCGCGAAGAACAGGAGAGTCAATCGATTTAACCGCTTGGCGGAGACTGAAACGTCGAGTTCTGAAGGGTTGGTTTTGTAGATTCGAAGTCTCAGTAAGTCGCGATACGATTTAGTGGCTCATCTTCAAAAGTTTCGGCTGCCTGGGTGTGCTGTGGGTGCTAACCGAATGCGGTTGGTTCTCGCTTGTCGGTCCGGCTCCGCAGAATCCTGAATCCGGCTGTCCCATGACGGTAGCCAGGCCTGATTCGACCTTCGATTTCATTGTGTCCGTTGTCAACCTTCAACCCACCACCTGCTGCGCCGCCTACCACCACCACAACACGCCACGCGACCTTTGTTCTTTGCGGCTACGACCCACAGCTTCTCAGAAGGTTTCGCATCAACTGCAACTTCCGGCGTCTACAGCGCATCCGTGAACGACCGGTCATGACTCTATCATTGCTAGGCTGCAGACTTCGGTAAATCGACATCGCTAACGTGGTACAAGATGAGTGTGAGTCGATCATATCTCACTTTCGGTGGCTCGTTTCTGACACCGCAACAGGCTTTCTCTTCGATCCTTTCCCAGCTGAACGGCGGCCAAGCACCACCACCTCAAAGGGCGCCGGCCCCGAAACCTGCAGCTCCACGACCTGTGACGCAGGCGACATCAAATGGTGCTGCGCAAAATGGCATAGAGCGAACGAAGACGCCAGTGGGACAGACTACTGCGCCGAAGCGTAAGGCGGATGGGGATCTTTCTGATGGACCATCAAAGGTAGTCAAACGGGATCCGGCCGCTCCAGCTACGTCAACATCGGCATTGAATGGAAAACTGGTTCCACCTGTCACATCAAAACCTCAAGCAGCTACCAGCAACGCAAAGAGTTTGGCAACAAATGGCTCCTCGAATAAAGTGCTCACACAAACGAACCCGGCAGCGCCGAGACCGGTACTCAAGCCCGCATTGAAGCCAGCGAGTGCAGCACCATCCTCAGTGCAGAAACCGGCACCACGGCCAGCACAAGCGGCTGCGAATACTACTATTTCGACACCAGCTGCTGGAGGACCCCTCAAGAAGAAGTCTTTTGCAGAGATCATGGCACGTGCCAAAGCCAACTCTGCCGCTCCTCCGGCAGTCGGAGTCATCCGGCACAAACCTGTGGAGAAGCTCACAAGGAAAGAACGTCTAGCACGGGAAGCCGAAGCCCTAGCAGCCGCGAAGAACAAGCCGGTTCCGGGTAAGGACGGAAAGTTGGCTCAGACTGGTCGAAGCAAGAGCGCAGAGCCTCTTGGCAAGAAGCCTGGTGATGTCAGCAAGGAGCCGAAGAAAGCAACTGATCTAGGCTATAAGGGAACGATGCGAGCAAACACGGAGTCCACTTATAAGGGTACGATGGGACGGAGTGCTCCCGCTCGGCCTTCTAGGACGCCGCCTCTCCGCAAGCCCGAGGTCGAACGTAAACCGGCTGGGCCTGGGGCACGTCCTGCACCGCAATCCAAGCGTTACACATATGCCAGCTACGACGAGGAAGATGAAGAGGAGGAGGACGACTACGAGTCTGATCTCTCGGATATGGAAGCTGGCGCTGATGAGCTTTATGAGGAAGAGGAAATGGCTCTCAAGATTGCTAAGAAAGAAGATCTTGAGGCGCAGAAAGAAGAAGACGAGCTCAAGAGACAGAAGATGCTGAGGAAGAATAAGCTGGCCCAGCTCGTTGCTTCTAGGAAAGATAGAGGACGGTAGTAAAGACGGAGTTGATGAGGGCTCACTGCCCGCTCACGGATGGTTATGATGACGAGGAGGGTTTCGGTTCTCTTTGATTGCTCCATATTAGCGGGTATGCAAGTTATGGCGATGGCGGCGTTCATTTTCTATTCGGGTTCTGTCGGGGACTTGAATTACCCTTGCATTGCGTAGGATGGACTCGGTTGGTTTAGACGCATTGCGATTGCTGTACTCCTTTCCAGGTCAGATGGCTTGAATAGTCCTCATGGGTACATTGGCTATAGATGCTTCGAGTACATGGTGCCTAAATGGAATTACATTCTTCCTTATGACTGCTACTGGCGTATTAATGTGCTGTGTGATATCGAGTTGAGACGGGATTGCCCTCAAAGCGTTCATAAGCAGCAATCTGCATAACAATACGTCTGTTGAGTGTGACAGCGATCTCGTAGAAAAAGCGTTTCACACAGACGGAGTCAAATAATTTGGACGGCCGTTTGCACGAGCAGTAGACTTCATTAGTCGATCTACATTAAGCTCCCATTCATGAGGCTCTCTGGTACGCCGGCAAGTGCAGCTACTCGAACGCGAAAGAAACGTCATGATCCATATCGAATTCAACGTACAATCACTGCCCCCTCCTGACCTTCAACTTAGTCCATCCATCGAAGCCCTTATCCTCATCCTTGGCCATATCCTCCTTGATCTGCTTCGCCTCACCCATCCTCATGACACCAACCCCATACTTGTACACCAGCGCACCACCCAGATACGCAGAGAACGCCAGCGACGGGAACATAATAGCACTAAGGATGATGTTCGTCCTGTTCGGCACAAAGTTGACCCTCCCGCGCCTCGTCCACCACTGATACAGCGACACACCAATCGCCACATCGTTCAAAATCCCATGCGGAATCCCATGCCTCGCCTTAGGATTCATCCCCTGATACACAACCTCGCCGTCCGACTCCCTGGTGATCTTCTCCCAGATGCCGTTGTTCTTGAGCATGTAGTACAGCTCCACACTGCCCGTCGCAGCTGAGGGGATGGCGGTGAGGATGCCGGCAATGTTGCTGAAGTGCGAGACGCGGGAGATGTCTTTTAGGTAGGGGGTTAGGCCCATGAGGAAGGATGATTTCTTGGCGGAGGCGATGAGGCCGTAGGCGATATCGAGGCCATAGGCGGTGGTGAGGAAGGCGATGGGGAAGTGGACCGTTACGGGGTGGACGGGGTGACTGGGGAGGGTTAGCTGGTGCTGGGATGAGGATGAGGAGGAAAGGAGGCGTGCCTGTTGCCATCGATCTCGCCGAGGCCGACGGCTCTGATGACGGAGCTGGCTGTTTCTGTCATGGTGTTTGCAAGTGAGCTCGGTGGAACAGGCTCTAGAGATGGAATCCGAAAGCTCCTGTAGCTGTAGCTGTCAGTGATTAGCAGTTAAGCTGTGGTGATACGGGTCGTTATGTAGCTCCTCGGGAGAGCTGCAATGATGACCTCACAGGGTCCAATGTCGCATGCCATTCTGACAATTCCGGTCTTTCTGATTGCTGGAACATCGTCCGAGCGGATGCAGTGTTCATTGACATTCCTAGCTTCTGGAATTGATTATACTGTCTGTTCGTGACAAGTCATGCTCAATGCATCTCATCGATAGCTTCGCGTGATGGGTTAGAGAAGAGTTTACTAAACCACGCCATCACGTGGGCGGGTCGCTCTTTTCTCGTGCGATCAACGAAACACTATACCTCTCCTTCAAACGCTATATCACAAGCTCATGTTGCTGTCAACCTCCAGTGGTCGCGTCTTCTTGAGGCAGACAACCTGTGAAATGAGGCTAAGGTCTTTTCCACGGTGGCCAGGCCCCTGAGGCTGAACCTAGTCTTGTCTGAGTTCTGTTACCGACCGCGTTTCATCCACACAAATCCATACTTCAAACGGCGAGAACCGTTTGATATCGGGTATTTTCTGACTGTAGACCAATGTTCATTCTTTATATGTGGGTCTTCGGCTCCTGTTTGATATTTCCATTGCTCCTTGCGACAATGCCAAGAATCTAGGGATACGAGATCTGTCTGTTTCCTTGGATACTTTAGTCTCTATGCTCCTACGGCGAGTCTTGACTCCATTTCTTCTTCATTCTCTCTGCAACTGCAAATCGCGCTGTGCGCATTCTCTCTTCTTTAACACTCGCGCTGTGCGCCTTTTCTGTACCGTCTTGACTTGACCGCCATACACTAATCTCTATACACTCCGATATACAATGTGGACGCCTGGGCAAGCCCGGTCTTCAAGATCGAATTCGATGCGCTCCCTATCCCGCTCAATGATTTCAAGCTCTCCATCGACGTACGAAGGCAGCATCCACGAAGACCAGGAGTTTCCTCTCCCACCCCAAACCCAGCTGTGGTCGGCTCAGGCCAAGCAGCAGTCGAACGTTCAGGTAGATGAGCTAAATTTTGGTTTCGAGCGACGAGAGTCACTTTCCAGCCAGTTGAGCGATGGAGACACCCTCGAGGTCGCCCTAGATATACCGGAGCATGAGATGGACGAGCTCGACCCAAAGACACCAACGGCGAACCGGCTCCTCCCCAAGGTTCTGGATGACGAAGACTGCTCCACGCACAATTCTGTGCCCTTGGAACCAACCGGCCCGCTCTCACAGCTGCTCCTTTCTGCCCTTTCTCACATCACTCAGATGGAGCGGTCAGAACCTACGATCCTCGCTTCAGATTATCAAGCCATATCCGACCGTCTAACAGCACTCGAGAAGAAACACCAAGCACTCTATGCATTGCGTGACGAGGACGTCGAGAACAACATCAGCATCCGGTGCCAGCTCGCAAAGGAGAGAAGAGAACACGAAGCGATGAAGAAGCTACGTGACGAAGATCTGGAGAACGTCTACAAGCTCCGGGAGAAACTCGCAGCAGCGAATCGACAGCTGGAGAAGGCGGGATCTGGAGTAGCCGGTACACACACGCCTTTAATAGCGCGCTCGCCGACAATGACGAGCAACCGACTCTCCCGCGTGGACAGTGACAATCTATGGCAAGCTGCCAAAACCATGGCTATGGAACAACGTGTGCTAGAGCTCGAGGCAGCAAACAAGGCGCTCAAGGCGCGGTGCGAGATCGCTGAAGCTCGAGCAATGGTCCGCCAACAGGCACGGGAGCTGGCCATTGGCAAGGCGTTGGATGGACCATCTGCAGTACTACCGGTCGTTGAGGCTGGCGTCAAAGCTGAGAATGAAAGGTTGAAGGCGGAGAACAGGCAGTTGAAGGCCCAATCCGAGATCGATGCTGCGAGAAACAAGGTCCGGCAGCAGGCGGAGGAGTGGAAACTGGAGCACGCTGTGTTGCAACCAAGTCTTGTCGTGGTTCCTCCTCAACCTACTCCACCACCTGCTGTCTCTGCTCCCTTGCTTGCAATGTCCACAAACACCGCTGCCACAAGCTCATCAGAACCTGATATGACCGACACTGCAGCTATCCGACTACGGTCGAAGCTGAGCACTTTGAGGGCCGAGAAACAGGCTCTTGCCCGACAGGTGGACATGTTGGAGGACAGAAACATGGATCTTGAGGTGCAGCTTGACGTCCTAAAGTTACGAGCATCAAGGGCTGGTGTGATTTACTAGTTTCTTACTGTTGAGATATCCGTACAATGAGCGTGTACACCTTGCATCACTCTTTCTAGTCACCATTCCTTGACATCTACCATAAGATTAGCCGATAGTTGCATCTCAATTCCAGGCGCAATCTGCAGTTTGCGAAGAGCTTCATTGACCAACAAACTATCTCCATGGTACCGTTTATGTCTCCAGTACTCTCTACGCAAGCTACCTATAGAAAGATCTCAAAATCTCGACATTCCCCAATTCGGTCAAGCTGCAACTCTCGAGCATCAAGCCTTCACGTCTGTCTTGCTCTCATTCTTCTGCAACCACAGTTAGTTATTACGCAACTTCAGCGTAGGGGGCAAAGCACACCGCGGTCTCCTCTTCCCCAAACTTCTCATCAATCCCCCTCTTAATCTTTTTCAACTCTTCCTGCCTGTTCCTCTTCAACCTATTGTTCTCCGTCTCCATCCTCACCAACAGCTCCCTGCCCCTGACCCCCTCGGCAGACCACCCCCGCCCCATCCTCTCCAACTCCTGCATGTCCTGCGTCGACTTGATGTCGTTCTCGGCATCCGGCTTAGCATACGCAACCCTCTTCGCATCTTCGCTAGCCAGGTCTCCTTCGCGGAATTTGTTGAAGATCTCTCCATTAAGGAGGAAGCCTGCACGGATAACTGGGTGGAGGTCTTGGAGCCAGGCGGTGATGTCTATGTTGAGGAGAGCTTTGTACTGGGCGGTTATACGCGCGATTGATTGGGTGCGGACGGTGTACTCGTCCATGGCTGACAGGAGGGTTTGATGTGGTCTAGACATGTTGTTGGCTTCTGTTGCTATACGCATAAGATTTGGAACTCACTTTCTTGGGAGGCCTTCCATTATGATGCTTCAAGACTGTGGGTCTGCCTCAAGATTTATAGAAGTGGATGTGGGTAAAGTGACAGCGAAGGAGATTTTGTGGCGTGGCTACGTTGAAAACTGGAAGCGTTCCATGTCTTTATACAACTCTCAAAGAGCGGTGTGCTACTGCAGCCATCCAGACCTTGAAACGAATCTACGGGTAGATGCAGGTTGAAGTTTGGCAAACGACGGTTAGATCAGAGGTCAGTATGTGGACGTTCCCTTGGAAGCAGCAAATAGTCACAAAGCATAAGCATTGGTTGGAGGAAGAAAGTTGTTGTTTTTATTTAGCAACATCAACCGATAGTTTATCTTCATCAGAACGGTCCTTCCAGCAACCTCAGCGGGATAGCTAAGCATAACATGAAACAACTTCCTTGAAGATCCAGCAGTCTTCGTTACCTGCCAGCATTTACGGTCTAGCCGGTCCGTCCTGCATTTGGATGTTAGCATCGTTACAGCAACGGCGGAGGTGGAAAGCCGTCTTACTTGCTCCGCTGACATCATTCCGTAAGCGGCATCTCACACTCCTCTCTGAGATTATTGCGTACAGGCATTATGCAACCTCTACGGTCCGGGAAAGTCTCCATCCTCTTCATGACAATCTTGTCGATGGCTCCTGCTCACAGTCTATAGATCGACGCCACATGATGAGGTGGACGAAGTGTGGGTGCATCGAAGGAGGAACATGTTCGAAATGGTGGAACAACTTGATGACATGAGCGGTGCTGGCTCCGAGCTGCCTGTAAAAGGCGAAGAGGTCCCTGGTGTTGTTGAACGTTGGCTCCGTGGATCGTTCCCTCAAAATATTAAGAACAGCCCTGATGTCTTCGGAGCAGCGTTGAAGTAGCTGCCAATACTCATCATGGCTGGTGCTGCACCTTGACGTTTGTTCGGTCCACAGTCTGTTGAGCTCATCGATGAGCTCCTTGCTTGGGAGAGACTCGAGGGGCTGAGATGAGGGCCTGGTTACTGAGTTGAAGTGACGAAGCAAGTCAGAGAGAGAGAGCATTTGTGGCCGTATTGAAGGAGCACCTACGGACATGTCGAGCTCAAGACGTCCTTACGTGCACATGAACGCCTCTGCTATCTCTATTTGAGGGTGGCATTTGCTGCCAACTTCATATATGATCGCTCAATAACCCCTATTCTCAAGCGTAGCCTGGAACTCAGGGAGAAAGGGACTCTCGCCCAGCCAAATCATCAGGGCTGGAAACGGCCATAACATGCATCTCAGATGTCAGCCTTGAGGCCGTGACAGTTCTTGTGACGTACTCTAACGCTCTACCCTCTAAACGGTACGATCCAGAGAGTTCGTTGGAACCTTGGAGAGCACTGAGGGCGATATCGACAGGGTGTACTGATCCTCACGTGACTCCGTGACCTAAACGCGCTCACCAGTCGCGTCACGCGCGATATCTTTGCAATATTCAACAGGATGCTCGCTGGACTAAAGTAACAAGTAACGGCATGAATTGATTGCTGAACAAGCTCACTGATATTCTAAACCGTCCTCTCCTGCATTTGGAAAGCTTCCTCTCAATTCCTGCATTTGCAACACGAAGGCCACACCCATCATGACCACAACTCTCCCCCACAGCGAGTGTGCCATCTGCAGCACCAAGGACCACCTCCTCCGATGTGGCGCCTGCAAAGTCATCAATTACTGCGGCAAGGAGCACCAGACATCCGATCGCCCTTCCCATAAAACCGTCTGCACCACAATCAGGAAAACCCGCGAGAGGATGGAATACGAAGAGGAGCGGCTTCGCAACCACCCAGGTGATGCATTCACTGCACCGAACCCTTTCGAAAGCGGCGTCGGTCACTTCTGGAAGATTACGGAAACTAGAGACTACATGCAAGCACGGTTCCAACTTGTTGAAGCTTTGGTCAAGGTAAAGACTTACGAAGCTGTGTCAATGGCCTTGGATCACCTACTGGACATGCACCGCCTTTGTCGTGGCGATAACTTGGGCATCCGGGACCTCACGCCCCATTGTTTCCTCCGCCTGGGCAGAGACCAAGAATGCTACGATTTCGTCTTATGGTGGCGGACAACTGGCCAACGCAGCAACTACAACTGGGGCAACATGGACGAGCCTTTCCTGGACACCAAGAACGCCGATGTCCTCGGCTCTGTGAAGCCATTTGTGTCCAAGTTCCCAGACATCAGCCACATCGTAGCGGTCATGCTTCTCAAGATCCGGCTGCTCCTCGACCTGAAGAAATTGCAGAAGTTTGTCGGGCCGAGAACCCTTCGAGAGTGTGTTGGCGGCGCCCATCCTAGTTTCCAAAGCCCCATTACCACCACCAACAAGACTCTCCTGGAGAGCAAAGACTTAGCCCCGCACATCAAGTTGCTCGAGTCGCAAATCGACGAGCTGTACAAGATAGTCCAGAAAGGGAATAAGTTCTTCTGGCCTGCGCTGCTGAAACTGGGGAAGAGTCTTACAGCAGCGCCGCAGATGTACGCGCTTGGTTCGAAGGAGGAGATGCAGTTCAAGCTGCAGTATTCGTATGATGCGTGGGTGGAGACGCCGGGGGCTTTGGATGTGATTAGGGAGAAGCAGTCTACTACTGCCACATAATGGTGGGTGATGCGCGAGCCTTCTGCCGTGAAAGCCGAAGGAAACGGAGAGCCTTGAAAGCACCGAGCATGTTCATTCGCACGGTGAGGGGAAGAGAAGGTCATCTCAGTATGCATATGACAGTCACGCTTTATGTGAAGCGTCTGATGCGTGTTTGACCGTGTCTATTACTACCCGTGTCTAGGTTCTATAGATGTCTCTATATGCGGCCGTAAAATCGTCGAACATCTAGAAGATGCGATGCAACAGGGACGCCAGCATCCATCCAAGCTCCTTTATCGTTAAACAGGACGCCAACCCAATGCCAATGCAATCTAGGGATATCATACGAGTGGGAAATTACACTTGCTCGAAAGGATTGTCAATCTCATCAGCTATCGCACTGCCCTGAGGAGGATCAACCTCCAGCAGCTTGTTTCTCAAGCTCTTTCTGTACTCCCTCTCCATTCCGTGCTTCACGGCATCGAGCACGTTGTCAACGGTAGCTTTGGGCTCGAACTTTGGCTTCGTGCCGTCCTGGTAGACGCCAGTCCGGACAAGGATCGAATACCATGTGTTCTCGGCCTTCTTGTTGAACTCGTTGGTCCCGCGGATGTCTGACTCGGGAGTGTCGCCAACGAAATACACAGTCTCAGGTGGGGAGTCGATGCGGTGGGTATCTTTGCGCCATTGCTGCAGCAATCGAGTTGCGAACTCAAAGGTGCCGACCTGGGGCTTTCCGAAGGCCGTGGTGTTGAGCTCCTTGCCCGTCACGGCTCTGTAGAGTGTCTCAACAGAGGCACGGAGGGCGCCCATGCCAATGCGGGTGAGATCGTGGGACGCAGACCAGACAACGTCGTTGTGAGAAAAGAAGAGTGGTGGACCCTCGTCAAATGATTCAGATCGTGTGCCGAGATAACCTCCTTTCGACATCAGGAGATCGAGGATGATCTGCTGGTCCCCAGCCCAGTCGCGGCTGTCGGCAAAAACGAAGATAGCCTCGATCTTAGTCTTGGAGAAATCTCGTGCACGTGATGCGGAGTGTTCGTTATCGGTGAGTTTGCGGAAAGGAGTAGTGTCTGGGTTATCCTTGATGATGTCGCCCGGCGTGACAACGTCCTTGAAGCCATACCCTTCGGCGACGTGTCGACACTTCTCGCCTTCACCGCCAACGACAAGCACGGTGTTGTATCGGGCTGCCATCTCCCGCATGGGAGTGTGTCCGCAGATGAATTGGCCAGGTGAGACTTCGAGTTCGAGCTGTTGGCTGAGCTGGATGCAGCGCTCTTGTTCCGTCTTGCCTCCTCCGTTTGTCACGAAGATGTATGGACTGAGAATTGTTAGAAAGAGTTAGGTATGAACGGTATCTCTAAACTCACACTTTGATGCCGTAGCTGTTCTGGCCGTTCAGCATCTTCATAGCCTCAATGGCTTCTGGGATCGGCTTCCCTCCTCTGATCAGAACACCATCGATATCGAAAGCAAAAGCATACTTGTCGGTCACGATTGTAGGAGCCGGCGTCGGAGGGGTCGTGGTGGTGGAACGAGCTTCTTCAATCTCATGCCGAGCAAGTTCCATGGACGCCGCAACTTCATGTGCGTTCGAGGGCGCCATGAGATGCTTGGGGGGTACAACAACGGTAGGTCCCATGGACTTGGTCATGCTTTCCCGGGTTGCTGAGACAGAGCTCAGACGCCGCAAGGTCTTGCTTGCGGCGTCCGAGGGGACAACCAGGGGCTGTGCTGTGGTCATGCTGATTACTGGAAAGTAAAGTGTTGCTTTGTACGAAAGGGCAAGTCGATTGCAAGGTGAAGAAATAGTGAATGAAATCTTGCAAGTTGGTATATAGTTTCAGGAGATTATAGGAAGATGGCAATTGATAGTATATATATCAGTGGGTGCTGGATGCCTAGACAGACCGTGCATGTGGATTTGTAAAGAGAGGGTGCCACCTACATACTACTATAGCAATTGCTGCTCCTTGTCTCTGTGGATGACTCCATAATTGAGAGACAATAGAACAGTCGAAGACCCATGGTGGGGGCACTACCCTGAAGGTTAGGATTCCGTTGGGACGCGGTGACAACGCTTCACCATACAGACAAGCTTATCTTGCGGACCGAGGACCCTGTGAGATGGTAGATGAGAACACAATGCCCTATGACGCGCTTCATGCTTCGTTCGGACTTTGATCCAGTGCACTTCACCCAATCATGAAGCCACCGACGGTGGACAGCTGCCGGCAATTCGGACGCCACTTCTGAGATTAGAAAGTCGGCAAGGGACAATCGTGCCAAGCACCGGCACGTTTTGTAAAACTCTGCAGATCGCAACGGATGTGACAGGTCGAAGGTTGGCCCGGCGTTGAGACGTTTGCAGTGTTTGTTTTCGTATGACGCCATAGAACTGGGACCGATCCCTGTCAATCATTTCCCGGAGCCTGCCGAACAGGAACCGTTTCACGGCGTCCGTGACAAGACCCTCGCGGCCCATATCCACGGGTTCATCTGATTGTACCGCAGTACGCAAGCCCAGAGATTCCGATTCGATATTGAGGCAAACAGACGTTGACTTCCACTCCGCCCCTCAGAATTGCGCCCGCTCTTCCCCAGACAATGTCCCACAGGGTTTCATTGCGAACCCACGGCGGGGTCCTATTCCGCTCGACCAACACCTGACACGAGGGTCCATCTTGCTCCTATAGATTCTATTGCATACGTCGTCCAATGTGTGCTCCGGCTTTGGACCCACAGCAACATCGCTTGTGCGGGCTGTGTATCCTACCACTTGTACGCCGTCATTGTACTTCTCACATGTCAAAATGCTGCTGGAAATCGAAGGATGTTGCGCTTAGAGATAACAGACGCTGGATATACGTGCCGTATGAACTGGACAGGCTGCGGCGCAGCGAGCAGATCGACAATTCGAGCATTTGCTGATATCTGGAGGAAGCATCTAAGCGTTGCTGCATGCCAGATCAGCCAAACTAACTGGATAAATCCCTGTCATCATCGACATTGTAGAGGTATAATCTCTCAGTTCACACTACAACTGGCTTGCCTGCCATGTGTGCGGAGTCAGTAAGTAGCAGTCTGGTGGAGGAGGTCCATCTTCAGGAGCCATGATTTCATCGTCCATTGCGGAGTGCTAGTTGAGCCCAAATACTGCTCATTGCGGAGGGAGGATACTCTCATGGATACAAGGCAAAGCATCGTCGCCTACGGTCCGTCATGCTTCGTAGGCTTGCTGCTATCAGTTGAGGGTGACTCTGTATATACTGGCGAAAGTGGCTCGGTGTGTTGCGTTCCTGGCTCCAACCGTGGTTTCGAAAGGCTTTAGAGATGGATGAACTGAAGATTCCTCAGAAGACCCGTAAGTAAGGTAGGTCGAGCAGCTTTCTCTGCCAGAGTGATGTCGTAGGTCACAAACCGTTGGTTCCTTCCACATTCATGTCGTGCAATTGTTTTGGGACTAGCTCGTTCCTACTCTAATTCAACCTCTTCTGTGGACTTTAACGTGGGACTGCTATCAAGAAAGCTGCACGTTATCCCTGCACTCTAGCCTCGATATGAACTGGACAGGCGGTCGGCTCCAGCAACACCAGCGCAAGAAAGGCAGAGAAGTGATTGATCGACAGAAACAGTACTTCGCCAAAGAGCGGATGAAGTTGCAGAAACCACGCTCCTCATCATCACCATTCAGGCCATCGTTTCTCTCGCAAGAGCACACATCGAAGGAGTCTCCTGACATCAAGCGGAGTCATGAACACAGCAAACCACGTTCCGCCGCCCCAGCAAGTGCCCGCAGTGAACGGCACGGTGGCCCAAAACCGACTGTGTCCAGCAGCCGCAAGACGCACCACCGTAACGACGAACGTATATTTGCTACATCGAGGAGCAAACGAAAGCGCGAGGATATAGAGCATAGTGAAGAATGCGTTTCTTCAAAGAGCGAGCCACCGAAAGAACCGAACATCCAGGAGCAGAGGCGACGTCTACTTGCTCGCAAGGATTGGGTGGGCGTCGGGCCAACCAAAACACTACTCCTGGAATACCCATCCAGCACGACCACGAAGAAGCTGTTCGGCAAACGGAGGAAAACCTCGAAGACGAATAGACAGGGAGTCGTACCCATCTCGACTTTCACGCCTCCTAGAGCTCACCTGCAAGACAGGCTGGGAACGCCAATACTCCAGACGGATCCAAGAGCTCAAGGACCATTCATGACAGGTGCACTTCCGGCTCGGCCTCAGGAATCAGAGATACGGATAAGAATTGGGACAGGAGCGTTGACGAGCCATGTCTCGAATGGCCATTCACAGGCGCAGGATTTTTCGGACAGCCTGCAACGCTTACGATCCGATTCGATGCTCATGAATGATGTTACTGAAAACGTTGGCACTATCGGAGGAACTCTGGATCGATTCAAAAGTCCTTCTGCTGGCATATCGTCATCAGCAGGGGCCAGCTCTTCCGCATTCCCCAGGGTGCTTTCGTCCCACCAGAGTCAACGACTACCCGTCAGCGAGCATCTCCGTGACGCTCTTTTTAGACTTCAAGAATCGGAGGCTTCGAATGACTCGCGAGCACATTATAACGTACCTGAGACGTCTCATCGCTCTTTCAATGGAAGCCAACTTCTAGAATCCACCAATATGCCTGCTGTCCAAGAAGCTGAGATGAACAGATCCGACCAGGTGTCCTCCGTGCTGCATACTAGCTACAATGTAACCGCGAACAATAACAGGTTCCTCCTAAGCTCTGGCATGGGGCATGATGAAGACTGGAGAGGGTTTTTGGCCATAGCATCTGAGGTATCTGGTGTGGTGGGCCTGATACAGGATCCCCAGCTAGAAGCATCACATCTGGATGAGGATAACGGTGGCTTGTTCTCAAACCTGGTGGATGTGTTAACCCCAGGTCACACTACTTTGCGTTTCTCTCACGACCTACCCGTGGCAGACGTGCCACCACCGAAGGACGAAGCGCCGCTCCACGTCGGATACGAGAACGAGAATGCAGTGGAGCAAATGGAAGATACAGCTACTGAAGACGCAAACGAGCTCTGGAAGCGCATCGTTTTCGGGCCGAATGGTATAGACGAAAGCCCTCCCGCCAGTGCTGGACTTGGTATGTTTCGAAGTCTGCAGCTTCCCTCATCCGATTTGCCTCAAGCTATCCAACGCTCTCACAAGTTTCCCGACTCTGACTCTAGCATCCTGTCGCTGCCGAACCCATCAATGAGAGGGCCAAACTCCATTCAGTCAGACACTGATAAGATGACGCTCTTGGGCAAACAATCTGTCGCACAAGCTTCCATGAGGCAAATGGTGCTGCCGAAAGACACCTCTTCCCCGTTCATCACCAGTCAGGAAGCAGACTATGGAGCTACCACAACCGACACTAGCAACATCAGCGGTGCGTCGGTGCTCAATCATGTGGATGAGGAGGAGGATGCGGAACAACAGCAGGAGAGCCCCGTCAAAAGGCACTCTCGGACGGTTGAGGCTGCTAAAGGTAAAGAGCGATTGCTGTTCAGAAGACCTCCGCCGTATCGAGGCGAGAGCAGTAGGAATAGTGAAATTAGTGAACTAAAGTCAGCAGATACCATCCTAACAACACGTCACGGCTTTCCCAAGCGGACGAAGAAAACACGGAGACGCCAGCGTCGCTCCGTGATGGACCTCATAGGGGAAATCAGTGCTACTGAAAGCATTGAAGATTGAATCTTGTCAGGAGCGCTTGCTTCTTGCATCGCTCTCGTGTGCGACGAGTTTGCTATCTTTGCCTCGTATAGTGTGACTATAGCAGCTCCCATATGGAGAACAATATCTGCTCTGTCACGGTAAAACTTGGGAGTTGTCCACCTGCTTGACTGCAAAGGATCGGATAGGGGTCGATGTTGCCTTACAAGTAAGGCTTCCGATAATTGCCGAATATCGAACTTCTAAAGCCCGATGAATTGTATAACATCCACAATATCAGCAGCAATGTCATGACCTCTCAAGTCTCAACTACAGTGTCCAAGCCTGTAAAGGCACCACAGCCTTCGGCACCAGTCGAGATCCTAGACACGCAGGCATCACAGATCTATACGCATGTCCACCCAGCCCTAGTGCTTGGCAGCTATCTCCTCCAGTTCAATGCCATAGTCGCAGATCCAGTACCTGCGCTCACACGCGCATTAGTCGTTACAACGATCCTACAGCTTGCCTACGCTGTGATATGTCTTCCCGCTATCGGTAGTACCTCTCCAGCCGTCACTGGTCCGGCGCAGAAACCCGTCCAGCGGCGGAAGGCCGCGGGGAGGAGCAATGAAGCTCTGTCCACAAAGATCCTCGTACGTCCCCTTGCCCTCACCGTTTGTGAGTAACACTGACATCCCTGTAGCCGGCGTTCCTTTCACTAACCCTCTCCATCCTGCCCGGGATCCCTCTTCTCTCCCTCATTGTTATCCTCTTCGGCGCGCCACTAACGACGCACCACGCCCATACTCTGCTCCTGGCCTCACACCTGTCGATGCTGGTAGCCCTACCGTTGGTATACGTACATGGGGTGGACGGGAAGAAGTGGAGGGAGGTCGTTGCCCTGCTGTTGCCGGTTGACGAGGTCTTTGGAGCCAGTCTGGGGGCTTGTATGGGTGCATGGTTTGGGGCGGTGCCGATTCCGCTGGACTGGTAAGCTTACTCTTCTAGGGCAGTAGTGGAAGAGGTGACTAACAGGGCTTACAGGGATCGAGAGTGGCAGAAGTGGCCGGTCACGATTGTTACCGGGGCGTATATTGGGTATGTGATAGGAAAAGTTGCAGGGGCTTTCTTGTTCAAGGGGATGAAGATCAAGTTTGATTAGGCGACGTGGAACCTCGACTGTGAGGACGTCACGTTGTGCTACTAGTTGATAGCTATGCTACTGGCTTTGCATCATTCTTCTCGTCCACATTCAGAGCCACCAAGAACCGGCTCACGCAATTGTACGCCGCTGCTGTTGCTGTGATCTCTACAATCTCCCTTTCATCATAGTACTGCTTCAAGCTGCTGAACACCTCATCCGGAACCTTGACATCCTTCGTCATGGCATCCGTATATTCAACCACCGGCCGCAGACGAGGTTCGCACATGCCCTCCTCCCACCTTTCGCCGGCCTTGTTTGCAGGCGCTTGAAGTAGCACTCGAACAAACTCTTCCTTAACTTTACCCGACTCCTTAAGCAATGGAGCATGATGCTCCCACTCAAACCACGCCTCATTCAACGCCGCAACCCGGCAGATGATCGTCTCCCGCACCTCCACCGAGAGGCTTGTGCCCGTGCGGATAGCTCCTAGGAATGAGTTCCTGATGTAAATATTGGCTCATGTCTGTGTGAGAATGATAGAAAAGGTTACCAGCCATCCGCTACAAGCGGGGAGTGGAGGAGTGTGAGGTCTAGGGGTAGGAGTGTGCCGCCTCTTCGTTGTTGGACGCGGGAGAGGATGGCTTGGTCTTGGGGGGTTTCCATGTTTGGAGGGTTGGGGACGTAGTTGAGACGCATTGTGATTGATTTTCAAAGCTGTCTTACTTTCACTGTAAAAACTGACTTGTCTCTGCGTTTGCTGGTTTGTCGGTATTCCAATAACCTGTCAAGACGAGCAGCGGAATGATGTCTTCATGCAGTCACGAGACTTACCGAGGAATTGAGAACGGTTTTCTCTTCAAAGGCCTCCGACATCCAAGATTGTCCACTTCCATTATCGGTATGAACTGTCTATGTTTTCGCTTATTTGCTGTAGAACACCATTATATTGCATGGGTTTCAGCGGTTTGGGTCGAAACAGAGCATTCTGGAAATTTTCCACGCTGTTCCTGTTCAGGGTTCGATACGGTATCAGAATGTCCGACTGACAACTTGACGACATTACGACCCAACGGACAATTGCAGCACTGCGCTGCTTGGTGAGCCCTATCTAAGATCTTTTAAATCAAATATTCTCCATGTCAATAGTAGTCCTCATCTACAACCTCGCTACCTGCTCAGAACCGAAGCGGCTCCAACACGTCAATGTTATTCCTTTTACCGCTGTTCTTCCAAACATTGAGCCCACCTCTCTTAACGGTTTGCTTTGAGCATGGTTTCTTCCAGCCTTAATCCTATCAGTCCCAGTCCGTGAAACGAGACGCCATACAACAGTGTCGTCAGATCTCTGCTTGCTAACCTCACTTTGTGCTAGGTAAGTGTTGATGTACTTGATTGGTGTCTAGTAATCGAGCACACTAACTACAGGTGCTCCTAATAGTTTTCAAGTATAGCACAACGCACAGATAGATCCCGCCGTCATCGAGACCAGAACCGCAAGAGGCTGCATTCCAGCCATCGAATACGCCATTCACACTGCGGCCGCCTGTAGCTAAGCTGCCAAAGAATCTTACAAGTCCAATCTGCCCATCTGTGCCGCTCTCTTATGCCCAATACCGACAGCGTCATCAAGCGCACAACCTCCACCCATTAGGCTGCAACATACGCTCCTCTCACGCAAGCCGTACCATGCCAGAGTTACTTCTAAGCCTTCTTCTCAGGCTCACGGAACCGACGAAGCATCAGTGCCCGAGATTTTGGTGCCCCATGCACCTCTTGTACGCCGAGCTTCTCTAGACCTTCCACTAATGTCCGAACACGGTTGTCTTGATGTTGCTGGTCAAGAATCCTGGCGGCATCCTTAAGAACAAGGTGCTGAGGTACGTACTGCCACCAATGAGGATCATCCCTCTCCCCTAAGCCTCCCGGTCCTAGCCATCCTGGTGGAGCACTCTCCATTCTCTTGATGCTGAGGTCCTTGAGCTGCTGGTAGGAGACACATTGGAGGCCTTCGAATCTGTTGCATATTGCATCGAAACCACCAGCAGGTTTGAAAGGTTTTAGCCATTCCGGAGAATGACGCTGAGGTTTCGGTCCACTCGCAGGTTCAGGTTGAAACGTTAAGTGACATTTCCACCTGCGATCCTCGGAAGACAGTCCTGTACCAAAGCACATCCATTTCGTTAAGATGAGGGTGATAATACCTCGTTTTTGCCGGATGTCACATTCGAAGCAAGTGTCGCAGTATAGACAGCTGTGGATGTCTGAAGAAAAACCGCAACCTCTTGGCAGGGTGGTCATCTTCTTAATCATGTCTTCAAGCTCGAAGCCGAAGTTGTGACGGCATATGTTGCATTCGAGCCAAGGTAGGCAGTTGGGCTTCATTGACTGGCGAAGCGTAAACGTTAAGACTTGTTGAGCGCGTAGAAGGAGCTCATTGCGATGAATACGAGCTTCCACTGTGACTAGTGTTGGGAACGTCAGACCAACCGTTTTACACAACACCACATAATTCAGAGTGCTGAGCGGCCATCCGTAATCTTGCCCTTTGTAGTGTCTCTTCATGACCATTTGTATCTGGTTGAACGTGATCGAGTAGGGGTACGCAACCCTGGCACAATCATGGTATCTTAGCAACTTCCGGGGCTCAGATTGTGACGGATGCGGAGCCGGATGTTCAATTGAAGACATGTTGTGCAAGCGAAGGCAACTGTAGCAGTAGACATATGAAACTAGATCCTGTGCCAGCAACACAAGAAAAGCGGCTCTTTCGTTGCGGTCTTTCCATAGCCGGTAAGGGGTACAATACTTCGATCCGAGATGCTTGTACAAAGCGCGATTGCACAAGGCAAGACAAGCGGCGGAACTTGCAGGAAGTTGTTCGACAATGCAATGAAGGACGTCCAGGGGAAACTCGAGCAGCGGGAAGCCACTGGCTGATGTTGTAGTGGTACACAGTTCGCGTGGTGAAGAAGATCCATTGGGTATGTCTACTTGTGCATTAGTAATTCTTCATTCACGAACCATTCGAGATTTTCGAATCCTACCTTGCACGTCGCGAGAAACACTTGCAGCGGTGCGCTCATCAAAGGAGGTCATTGTGGGCATTGATGCTATGGTTGAGTTTGGGTAACGACACGCACGAAGCGGTTACCGACCGCGCGTATGGTGTGGAGAAAGAGACGGAGAGTGGAAGGATTGTTATAAGCACTTGAAAAGGTAAGTAATACCCTTAGACCGAATATGTAAGCATGCTAGAACTGATAGTGAATTCTCAGGGGTAATCTAACAAAGTCGAATGGTCCCTCAAATGAACTTTACAGAAAGCTTACTCAAACATTCATTTTGACAGACCATCGGAACATATATTCACATTCTTAAACAGATGCTATAGGCCCTCAGAAACTGATTGGGTTATGCAGACTTTTGAATTAAATCTTCGTCTGCCGCGGACTTGAATCGTTTCAAGAGACTAGGCTTCCACTTGGGAAAGGGCGACATTGGCTTGATCATCATAGTCGCATTCCTTTCGAGACAGATTACTAGCCTTGTAATCATCTCATGGTCAAGTTCCAAGGTCTCGTAGGGCAGGTGACAGTTGCCGCCTAGTTGCCAAAGAACTTTCATCGCTCTAGTAGGATCACTGCGTTGAATGCTGGCAACCGAAGAAGAGAACAACATGTCTGGTGTCATGACCCACAACTGGACGCGCATAAGAATGAGAACATTGCTTTCCAACAATGAAAGCAAGAGTAGACTTACCCACAAGGAGCTCAGAGGGCCTCCAGACAGTCCATTCTGCGTAGGGACAAACTCGAAAGCCTGTACCCCTTGCCCTTCAATGAGAGTGAGGAGAAAGGTTGCAAACCATTGCATGCCATCATCAGGCAGCTCTTTGTCATCGCCACTAGCCTGACTGCCATCATGGATATGAAGGTTCCACTTGTACAATCGGAGCCCTTCTGCCTGTGCATCAACGCTGCCCAAGGGCGTAGAGCAGTGAGGACATGGGACACAACGCAGCAACGGATCATTAAGGCTACTATGCTGCAGGTTGTCAGAAAAGACTGTATCTCTCTTAATAGTCACCCCATCAATCACTCGAGATGCGGATGGCGAAACAATCAAGACAGGAGGCAAGATGCGCGAACAAGACAACCCAATGGGAGGAACCCATGGGTAGGTCATGCAGCACACTATGTCACGATGCTTAATTTAAGGCAAGTGTATCGGAAACTCAGCCATTGATGTGATCTCGGACCTGACGAAGCCTCCTTCTTGATGCCTATAAAAGGTTGACTTAGGGAACGGGCTCCACTTACGCTATAGCTTAGGATGTCTTCTTTAGAAAGCAGCAGATAGGCAGGATCAACGAAACCCAAACCTGAACGTGCTATGATCTTGTTTGATGCTGAATAACCCTTGTTGGAATGATCATAATCATGTTGGGACTCTGCAGGTGGCTTGTGGCAGTGCCAAAACTCCATCATCTCCGCCCATGTGTCACTTGGTAAGTCTTTCCAAACAGAGATAGGTGAGCTTTGGATATTCCTATCGCAATGTCCGCACGATATTCCAGACCTTTGGCTGAGCGCACCGGCGGGCAATGGTTCTGGGTTGTCGCCCCTGCCCTGCGGAAAGTGGACTTCATCCCTCACAGGGAACCGAAAGCTGAACTCTGCTGCTGCGGTCTGTGGAAGCTTTAGAGCAGACGAGTCCTCATCCGCAATTCTGTGGGGAAGATGTAGACTCCGCGTCTCTCCGCGATGGCATATAGAGAAAGTGGATCCATCCTTGGAAAGGGTCAAGCTGGTAGTCGCGTCTGTTTTGTGGCTCAAGACCACAGAGATGACCAGAGCCCGGATGTTGAGAAGCAGTTCGGCATATATCTTGATGCGGGACGAAACAACATCATCTGCAGCGTGGTCCGCTGCCATTCTCTTGTTACGCATGATATTGATGGAAGAACTGCTGGTAGGGGAGGTCATAGCTCGCCTGGAATTGTGCCATTGCCACCTCACCGCCTTCAGCCTACACCATATTCCGCCCATCTGTATCAGTACAATGCCGTCAAACTCCCAAAAATGGATAGACCACCTATCTACATGGACTCTAGATGCCCGTACTGCCTCTCCCTGAATCCAGGATCAGCACAGGCGGTTCAGCTGGTCAATCTTGACGAACAGAAGAGCAGAGCTGGTGACGGTTGTCCAACATGTCCAGTTGTAGACCGAATCCTCGAAGAGCTTGGGAATGATGCGCCGAGTGATCAGTACTGGACCCGCAATAATTACTGTCTGGAAGCAACGGATCGATGTCTTATTGTCAACTATCCTATCATTGGCTTCGTCACACCTTATGCTTGTGAACGGGACGATATGATGAACGGTGGGAATTATTGCTTTGACATATTTGCAACACCTGGTAAGTATAGTAACACATCTCCAGTTATTGGCCAAGGTGCCTTGTTGTTTTGACTCTCTGTGCCAGTTCTCTTGTGCCTCTTATGTCAATGCTCTTTGTACATCACTGCCGCTTCGCTACTACTTCTGAGTTGGCTTCTCGGTCGGTAATGCTTCTGCAGAGCAACAGGAAACACCTCTTTCAAGAGTTGCAGGGAAGACATTCGTCTCCCGGATGAAGCTTGTGGAGGCGTGCCTTTCCTCATGCATCAATGAGCATAGCAGGTGCAAATCTGAGCACCGCTCAGGTTTGCCTAAACGGGTTGTTGATATACGCGAATTCAATAGCAGCAAAAACGTCTCGCTTTTGGAGCCGGACAACTCACACAAAGGGTCGTATGCTTGCCTCTCATATCGTTGGGGATCTCGAGAATTCCTCCGTACCACGAGTGAAAATATCGAATCATTGAAGCGTAATATCTCGCTGGAACGGTTGCCACCAACATTCAGGGACGCAATTGAGGTCACTGCACAGCTCGGTATACCCTATTTGTGGATCGATGCTCTGTGCATTATCCAAGGAGACCAGAACGATTGGGAGGAGCAGTCCGCACTCATGGCACATATATATGGTAACTCACTCATTACGATAGCAGCGGCAGCAAATCCTGGAGATGTTTACGACGGGTTTTTGAGCTTCTGTACATCACCCTGGCAGAACTTGAGGACCTTTCGCCTCAACGACAGGCAGGATGTCAGAAATATACCAATCCTTGGACTAAGGCGACCTAATCACCGTCCTTTCCGTCGTAAGTCGTTTTGGCACGATAGCAATCCCACTACACGTGGGAGGATCAACCCTTTAGTTTCTCGCGGTTGGTGCTTCCAAGAGTTTTACCTGCCTCCTCGAGTACTCACCTTTGGTCCCGAAGAGATGCTGTTTGAGTGTAGAGAAGTTGCTCATTGTGAGTGTGGATACTATGCTAACTTTCGGACCGAACGTTCATCCCGCCACAGTGAACTCCGTGAACCCGACCTTCTTACCCTCAAGCTAAGCTTCGAAATCAGCCTCGTACAACTGGAAAAGCAGGAAGTGTCGTTCTACCAACACTGGGAGCACCTTATTCACCAATACTCTGCAACTCTGGTAACGGTACCTGCTGACCGTTTGCCAGCCATTTCTGGTATGGCAAGAATGTACCAACAAAGAACCGGATGCAGGTATCTGGCCGGGCATTGGGACGATACCGACTTTCTTCACAGTCTTTCTTGGCGTCGAAGAGATACTGGGAGACCTCCGCCATTAGCATTGAGTTCCTCCCGCGCGCCTTCCTGGTCATGGGCTTCGTTTAATGGACCTGTAGATCTTGTGGTGGGCGGAGCGGAGGGCTTGAAACTTGACATGTTTCGACATAATAAAGTACTGGATAGCCACTGTGAACTTGCCACAGCAGACCCTACCGGAGCGGTTATCAGTGGTTACATCCGAGTTAGAGGAATCCTCATGGATGTCAAGCTTATCATTGATCCAACGGTCAAGGATCACGGTCAATCAGCCTTGGTTGAACGACTGGGAGAAAAAAGGACCTTCTACTTGGATCATGAGTGGCAGGAGCAGACTGAACTAGCCTCTACAGAAGCTTCAGCACCGGCAAGGGCTCTATGCTGGGTTCTTGGCGCATATACCATAGGTCCATACACTACGTGGTTCAAGGGTCTCATCTTGCTGCAATGCCAGGGTCTGCCTACTACCTTTCGACGTCTTGGTCTTATAAGCAGCACCTTCAAACAGATTGGGAGGAGTAGATCGATGCCCGTTGATATGTTTGTAACTGGGTACGAAGATTGTATCGAGGAGATTACCATAGTATAAGTTCACATTTGAGAACGCTCAGACATACCGACGCTCGGTCACAACTAGCTTTCATCAATATCAATACACATACGTTTAGAAAGCATACCTGGTTTACATATGATTTGAACTAAATTTGGACCTAATATAGACCATGACTACAGAATATGTATATATACAATCCAACCAGAGAGAGATGATGTCACAAGGTATGGATCTTATGAACTGACTGTAATGGGACACTTGCAGACCATAGAGTGCTTTCTGACAAGATCAGTATTATAGCTTTCTGGGTGACAATCAACATCTTAAGATATCCCGACGTTCAAGGTCAAGTCGACAATAAATCCGAAATCCGAAATCCTCAAGGTCGACGAAAATTGAAGCCGAAGCACTAGTCATGTGATCGGGGCTTGGCGAAACGTAGTTTCCCGTTGCCCATGCACCCTTCGACTTTGCTTCTCCTCAAGAGCTTCGACTTCCACCTCAAGTCAACCACAATCTCCCCTCCACCCTCTTCCATCATCAATTGGAAGCTTGAATCTTCTCGAGACCGCTTCCAATTATCTTTTACACAATGTTCAGGAACGCTTTGAGGCAGTCGGCCCGCTCGGTCGGTGCCATTTCAGCTTCGGGCAGAGTCGCCGCTGTAAGTCACCAGAGCCCTCAAAAGCTACGTCCACACCTCTGGCGCATCAGAAACGCATCTCTGGAGCTTCAATCAGATCTTCTGGTTTGATTGAGCCTGTTTTTACGACAATTGAGCTTGCCGTCGTGGTGTTGCGACGGGTGTGAAAGCTGCTCCTACCTGTCGGATAGCTTTTGCAAAAGATGAGCCGTGCACTGACGCTTTTCCCTTTGCGACCTCACAGAGAACTCCCGCTGCCTTCAACAATGCCACGAAGCAGCTCCGAACCTACGCTTCCGATGCTAAGGCTACCCCTACCGAGGTCAGCTCCATCTTGGAGCAAAGAATAAGAGGCGTGCAGGAGGAGGCCGGCTTGGCCGAGACTGGCCGCGTTTTGTCCGTCGGGTACGTCAACACAAAACGATGCGGAGGAGATGCACGCAGCGATATAAAAAGGGGAACTGATTGGGCAATGCTAATTTCTCCAATAGTGACGGTATCGCTCGTGTCCATGGCATGACCAACGTCCAAGCCGAAGAGCTCGTCGAGTATGTCACACTTTGCACGACTACATAAGGCATCAAACACTCACAATAAATAGGTTCGCTTCCGGCGTCAAGGGCATGTGCATGAACTTGGAGGCTGGTCAAGTTGGTGTTGTGTTGTTCGGTTCCGATAGATTGGTCAAGGAAGGCGAGACCGTCAAGCGTACTGGCGAAATTGTAGGTTGTACAGTTCTGGGCCACGAGCAGCACACTCATCCTTTATTAGGTCGATGTCCCAGTCGGTATTGAAATGCTTGGCCGTGTCGTTGACGCTCTTGGTCAACCCATCGATGGCAAGGGCCCCATCAAGACCACCGAGAGACGCCGTGCTCAAGTCAAGGCTCCCGGTATCCTTCCTCGTCGTTCCGTCAACCAGCCCGTCCAGACCGGTCTCAAGTCCATCGACGCCATGGTGCCCATCGGACGTGGTCAGCGTGAGTTGATCATTGGTGATCGTCAAACCGGAAAGACTGCCGTCGCTCTGGACGCCATCCTCAACCAGAACAGGTGGAACAAGGGCAGCGATGAGACCAAGAAGCTCTACTGCGTCTACGTCGCCGTCGGTCAGAAGCGTTCCACCGTCGCCCAGCTCGTCCAGACCCTGGAAGAGAACGACGCCATGAAGTACTCCATCATTGTTGCCGCCACTGCCTCTGAGGCCGCTCCCTTGCAGTACATTGCTCCCTTCACCGGATGCTCCATTGGTGAATGGTTCCGTGACAACGGTAAGCACGCTTTGATCGTTTACGACGATCTTTCCAAGCAGGCCGTCGCCTACCGTCAAATGTCGCTCTTGCTCCGTCGTCCCCCAGGTCGTGAGGCTTACCCCGGAGAGTAAGTACATTAGTTCAGTTTAGCTGAGCGTTGCTAACGGATCGACAGCGTTTTCTACCTCCACTCCCGTCTCCTCGAGCGCGCTGCCAAGATGAACGACAAGCTCGGCGGTGGTTCCCTTACTGCCCTTCCCATCATCGAGACCCAGGGTGGTGATGTGTCCGCTTATATTCCCACGAACGTCATTTCCATCACCGACGGCCAAATCTTCTTGGAAGCCGAACTCTTCTACAAGGGTGTCCGTCCCGCCATCAACGTCGGTCTTTCCGTGTCCCGTGTCGGTTCCGCTGCCCAGCTCAAGGCCATGAAGCAAGTCGCCGGTTCCTTGAAGCTCTTCTTGGCCCAATACCGTGAAGTCGCTGCCTTTGCCCAGTTCGGTTCCGATCTGGATGCTGCCACCAAGCAGACCCTCAACCGTGGTGAGAGATTGACCGAGCTCCTCAAGCAGAAGCAGTACTCTCCCATGGCCGTCAACGAGATGGTGCCCCTCATCTTCGCCGGTGTCAACGGTCATCTTGACAACATCCCCGTCAGCAAGATTCTCACCTGGGAGGCAGACTTCTTGGCTCACCTCCGATCGAACGAGTCGGATATGATGTCACAAATTGATCGGGAAGGTTCGCTCAGCAAGGAGCTCGAGGGCAAGCTCAAGGACGTCGTCCAATCCTTCAACAAGAGCTTCTCTGCATAGATGAGTAGTTGACTGTATGTGCTGTCTGGGAGTGGTTCGCAGTATTGAGGCTGATTATAGTACTAGGTGTATAATAGAAAGCGCTTCTCACTGCTGATACCTGACTCGCCTTAGCTCCGGTTTCATTTGTGACAAAATACAATCAAGCGATCAGTTGATGGGGAAAGGCACAGAGGGGTGACTTGTATTTAGCAACCAATTTCTTTCAATTCATTGCATTGTCTATCTGAGTGAATGAGTGCACTATAGTGGCCTCTAGCATTTCACAACGCCGAGGCACTGTGCTAATCATACAGATGCCCATACATGTGCTCCTCATGCGTAGCTTGAGCGCCGAGTCCTGTCCTTAGCTTCTTGCGCCTGGCATCAACGAGCGGGCTCATCCACTTCTCCATTTTCTTCCCGTCCTCTTCCAAGATGGCGAGAGAAGATGTGGTACCCAAGGCGACCGGATGAGAGTTTACATAGAGATTCTCCCAGTGCCCAGCACGGCACATGTAGAACTCATGCCAGATGGATTGCGTGTTCTTACCCGTCTTGACAATGTCGCGGTAGTACGCATCCCACGGCTCCCGATGAACCGGCGAATTGCTAAATTTGTGCAGGTAACTGCCCACCTATTAGCATCCACCTCTGTAGCCTCAAAAACAAGCACTCAGCGACTCACTCCGAATTCTTAAAGTAGCAAATCGTAAGCGTATCATTACTCGCATACCGCTCGCTCCCAAACCACGTCGTCATGCCCAAGAACCCCAGCTCCTCCGCCTTCCCCTCCAGCTCCCCCGCCATGGCCTGGAACGCATCCCCCACCGCCTTGCTCTCCTTGTTGAACGCGCTGAACGGGTGGTTGCTCCGCGCCCCGATCAGCGCGACGCAGATCTCGTCGCTGGAGGGGTTGCGCGGGTATTGCCCTGTGGACGAGGGGTACTGGGCGGAGACGCGGGGGTGAATGCCGGCCATGAGGGGGTTGGGGAGGTGGCCGGTGGCTTGGAGGAGGGTGCGGAGGGTGCGGTAGAGGAGGATTAGAGCGGCGGGTAAGAGGGCGATGGGGGTGGGGCGGAGGAGGAGGAGGGTGCCTTGGAGGAGGGCGGCGAGGAGGAGCCAGGTGGTGAAGTCGCAGGTGTCGGTGAGGTACTGTTTGGGATGTTAGTACTTGCTTGATGATGGGAGATGCAAGGTGGACGGTGCTGGGTACCTTGAGATGGGCTGGGTGGTAATTGAGATGGGTCCAGTCGACTTTCATGCCTGGGTTGCGGTAGCCGTAGAATTGCCCCCTGCTCGAGGCAGGAGGGAAGATGGGCATAAACGAGGACATTGTAAGTACTTGCTATGTCCTTCGAACTGAGATAAGGACGGACAACAGCAACAGGTGAATTCAAGGGACACGGTTGAGCAGAACAAACGACCAGATTTTGGACTTCAGATGCAATAGACAGAGAGCTGTCACGGATGGACAATGGTAAGAAAGCGTGTATACTTATTGGCCTATGTCACCTTACTCGCTAGACAAACAGCAATATACTGGACTAACATGTCCATGAGCTACAACGCTCTTCTCCATCTCTCACACATCGGAAGACCGCTCCCTCACTACAAGTCCCTACTTTATGATTGGCACGTAGAGCCTGGGACGGATCGCCTTTTGCCATGCTAGGTCCTCCCCACCAGAAAGCCCATAGAGCTGCGGATACAACCCTGTGTCTCCAGAACCATATTCAACCGGAGAGGAAAGGGTAAAAGAGGGGAAGACGTTCTCTCAACGGCATCGATTGTGGCGCCGGATCCGTCTACTCTTACTGCCGTCACATGGGAGCGAGGATATCAGACTGACACACAAATTCAGGCAACCCTTCAGTCGCGCCCTGATCGTAGACGAAGGTAACACAGCGTTGAAGAGAAGGAGACGTGAAACAGCATATGCAGAAGGAAGGATTGCTGATAGATGATTTGCTGCACGAGCAATATGTCGCGTTGGTGCTCAGTGGACACATCGCGTAGCATGTCGTTGGGATACGCTACGCTGCGTACGTAAGCATCACATGATTGGTGTTACAATATCCGAGTCAGGCCCTCCAACCTCTCCTCCATCCCACACCAACAGCATGCACGAATTCTGTTCGCTTTCGTTCTCTAAACGAGATCCATCTACTTTCTGCACCATCAGCAACGGCGCATCTGTCCGTTGATTCATGAACCTGTCTAACTACAAGACAGGTACGAAGGATTCTGCCCCAGCCTGCTACTATCTCCGCTATCACTTTACCCGTATTTACCCCTCATGAAATTCCTCAAACTCCTTCAAGATCCATCCTACTACTTGCCTCTATTCGCTGTACAGCTTCTACAAGCCTAGGTTTCTGCTGGATGGAGCAATCTGCCGAGCCATTCTTGCGGCAAGCTTACGCCATATTCCTAAAGAACCCTCAAGGACCCGACTGGCACTACCAGGAAGGGGATCCTCCTCCAATTGCTCCAATCGAAAGCCGACAACCGTCAAGTCTCCAGGTACCTCTCGGGTCCTGCTCGGGGCCACCCCGCGATAGTTGACTATCAGACTGGAACGCCATGCAGCTTACTGCGCAATCATTCGTTGCATCGACGGCTCTCACAATCATATTGCTGCGGGCCGACCAGCGCGACCCAAGCCATGACGACTCTTGGCATAGTGCTTACCGTCGTCGGTGGTGTACGTGCCTGTACCAAGAGACTGAGGGACTTTTCGGAGCCCGCACCCGGTCGTTTGCGTGCTGTTGCAGCCCTATCTCCAGAAACGCGACCTCCGCTTGGAATTGACCAGATGTACTAACATCCCACCAAACCGACCCCGCATTGATGGGGAAAAGAAATAAGCTTCCAACCCACCAAAAGCCTTTGGTTTGTTCGGATGGGGCCAATTCTATATGGCCAAGCTTCATACCCGTTTGCGCTAACGTAGGCACACTAGACAGAAGGCGGCCCGCCGGATACTTACAACCGGTTACAATTGAGAGCGAGCATTTTCTGCTGATGGGGTTGCACTCCAGCTGCATGCCTAAAGAATGTTGATGGAGGGTCCCGAAACAACTTCAGATGGCTTCAATGAACTGTCCAGGCGGAGTGCAGCATGCATAGCAGGGCTTGCACCAATACAACGCGCATTGCTGTGGTTGAAGCAATCCTTCACAGGATCGAAGGAATGGTCACGGTTGCAGCTTCGCTTGTCCTCTCGACTCTGTCCGATCCGGCGCTCCCTCCTTCTGTATCAGGGCATCCTAGTACCTATCGAAGGCGAGCTCGACCACTAACGGCGCTATCATGCCAATCATGATAACGTGGCTAGGTAGGTACCCTTTCCTAAGTATTTGGAAGCTGTCAAGTTCCGGCTGAATTTCCTTCTCAACCGTCGCGGTGGCGGCAATGACTGGCATTTGGCACTGGCACTTGTTTCTCGGCAGGGACCAATTGCTTCTTTTCATATGGAGAACCCTCATTTAGCTTTAGGCCCTTCCCCAGAGTTACATAGTAAGCACGTAGGTTATCTACAATACAGAAGATCCTCTCATCAGCTTCTTCATCGCAAGCTTCATCGTCTACCGTCATCCTCCTATTGCTCCTCTTTTCTTACTTCATGTTTTGTCTTGACACTTGAGATACCCATATTGTATTTTGTTACTGGTCAAGATGGCCCCGCAATCACCAATTCCCATCGCCATTGTTGGCATGGCTTGTCGCTTTCCCGGCGGTGCCACAAGCCCGGAGAAGCTATGGGAGATGCTCGCAGAAGGCCGGGACGCATGGTCAGAGATCCCTTCCGATAGATGGGAGTTCAAGTCCTTCTATCACCCGGACCCAGAAGCAAAGACGGCACACAATGCCAAAGGTGGTCACTTCATTCAAGATGATCTCTCTACATTTGATGCAGGATTCTTTGGGATATCACCGCTGGAAGCTCAGGCGATGGATCCTCAGCAGCGGTTGTTACTAGAGACGACATACGAGGCGCTTGAGAATGCGGGCATTCTTGTGGAGGATATCCGAGGCTCGAGTACTGCAGTCTTTGCGGCTATGTTTAGCAGGGACTACGATCGTAACACCTTCAAAGATGCGGCAGATTTACAGAAATATCATGTTACCGGTAACGGGGAAGCACTGGTAGCAAACAGAGTGTCATACAACTTTGACCTGCGCGGTCCTTCCGCAACGCTGGACACTGGATGCTCCGGCGGTATGTTTGCGCTTCACCAGGCTTGCCAGAGTCTGCGGACCGGAGAAACCAACATGGGCGTTGTGGGTGCTACTCAACTTATACTGAGTCCTGACCATATGATTGCTATGAGTAACCTCCAGTAAGCTTCAGTCGTTCTCCTGATTACCGATACTGACGGGCACACAGCATGTTGAACGACGAAGGAAGATCGTATGCATTCGACAGCCGAGGAACCGGTTACGGTCGTGGTGAAGGTGTGGCATCCATCATCGTCAAGAGGCTGGAAGATGCGCTACGGGACGGCGATCCAATCCGTGCAGTCATCCGAAATACCGGAGTGAACCAGGACGGCAAGACGAATGGCATCACATTACCCAGTCAGGATGCGCAACAAGCGCTGGAAGAACACGTTTATCGAACAGCAGGCATAGATCCGCACACTATTGACTATGTGGAGGCACATGGCACAGGCACAGTGGCCGGAGATCTCGCAGAAATGCGAGCCATCTCCAACGTCTTTTGCCTAAACGGTACTCGGAGCAACCCACTTTACGTCGGCTCCATCAAGTCCAACATTGGTCATCTCGAGTGCTGCAGTGGCCTTGCAGGCTTAATCAAGACTGTAATGATGCTGGAAAAGCAGCAGTTGGTGCCCAATCCGAACCTTGAGGCTCTAAAACGGGACCTCCGTCTCGAATCTTGGAACATGAAGATACCTCGAAAACTCGAAGCCCCGCCAAACGGTTTCCTAAACAGGGCATCAGTGAACAGTTTTGGATATGGTGGAGCTAATGCGCACACCATACTCGAAGTTGCTCCCTCGCAGCAGATGACCAACGGGGTCCACGAGCCTACAGCAACTCCAAAACTGTTCACCATCTCAGCCAAATCGGAAGCGTCACTCAAGTCCATAGTCGAACAGTTCACCGACTGGTTTTCCCGACAAGACCCTGGTTCGGTAGACTTGGCAAACCTTGCATATACGCTCGGGAGCCGCCGTAGTATCATGCAATGGCGATCGAGCTTCGCCGCAGCCACGCATGAGGAGCTAGCGGGTACACTAACCAAGAAGCCGCTTCGGGTGAACAAGGCCTCGACTGACAATCGGATCACGTATCTCTTCACCGGCCAGGGTGCACAGTGGCATGCCATGGGTCGCGAGCTGATCCCTTCGGAGTCGGCGTTCAAAGAGTCGATCGAGAAGTCGGACGCTTTGCTGACGGAGTTTGGTGCTTCTTGGAGCCTTCTAACAGAGCTGCAGCGGGATAAAAGCACGACCAACATCAACAAGAGTGAGATTGCTCAGCCGGCCAGCACGGCGCTGCAGATCGCTCTGGTCGACCTGCTTGACAGTTTCGGTGTAAAACCCAAGACGGTCATAGGCCATTCGAGTGGTGAGATTGCTGCGGCGTATGCGGCTGGTGCCCTTTCGCACGAGTCTGCCCTCATGATTTCGTATCAGCGCAGTTTCATCGGAAGCTTGCGCAAGCAGAAGGTCGAAGACAAGGGCGCCATGGCAGCTGTAGGCCTGGGAGAGCAAGAAGCTACGCCTTACGTGGCCCAACTCAAGAATGGCAAGGTTGTCCTTGCTTGTGTCAACAGCCCCTCATCGGTGACGGTCTCTGGTGATGAGGCTGGCATCGTGGAGCTCGAGGAGTTCCTCAAGCGGGATGGTGTCTTTGTCCGGAGGCTGATGGTTGATACCGCTTACCATTCGCATCACATGCGAGCTGTGTCGGACGACTACCATGCAGCGATCAGAGCGGTGGAGTCTAGCAATGTTCGCTCAGGCGTTCGGTTCATCTCTTCGGTCACTGGCCAAGAGAAGACGTCTGGCTTTGGCGCTGACTACTGGGTGGAGAATCTTCTTTCCCAAGTCAAGTATTCACAAGCTTTGGAAAAGCACTGTCGCGTGGAGTCCGCCAACGCACAGTCTCTCCACTCCTTAACGACGCACACAATGGTCGAGATTGGCTCTCACAGCGCCCTCTCCGGCCCCACTCGGCAGGTCATTACAGCCCTTGCTTTGAACAACTTCAAGCACACCTACGCCCCATCACTCGTCCGCAATGAACCTGCCGACTTGACGATCCTCAAACTCGCTGGCACTCTCTTCGAGGCCGGTTCTCCCATCAACCTCACCGCAGCAAACAGCATCCATGGCGCTAACCGCTCACCCAGAGTCCTCCACAACCTCCCCCCTTACGCGTGGGACCACTCTACCTCCTACTGGCACGAGTCCCGCCTCTCCAAGAACTACCGTTTCCGCAAGTTCCCGTACCACGACCTCCTCGGTCTGCGGATTGAAAGCAGTACGCCGCTGGAGCCGAGCTGGCGTCATCTAATCACCATGGACCGGCTCCCTTGGCTTGCAGAACACGTCATCGATGGCGCTGTGCTCTTTCCAGGTGCAGGTTATATCTGTATGGCGCTGGAAGCAAGCAAACAGATCACTCTTGAGAGGCATCCGCACGCGGAGGTTGTCAAGCTATTCATCAAGGATCTGGCGTTCATGAAGGCATTGGTCGTGCCTGATGCCCCTGGTAAGATCGAGGTGCAAATCAGTCTGAGACCAGCAAAGCGAGCGAACGGCAAGGCATCCAGCTGGGAAGAATTCAGGATTACCGCCGGCAATGAAGATGGCATTTGGAGCGAGCATTGCCGTGGCCTGGTCCGCGCTGAAACAGCGGATAGCGCACATCTGGTCGAGGAGTACGTTGACCTTAGCGGAACCATTGCCGAGCTGCAGGAGAAGTGCACCGAGAAGATGGAGGCCAAAAAACTCTACGAAGAGCTACAAAAGCTGGGCAACACTTACGGTAGCAATTTCGCTGTCATGAAGGATCTTCATCTCGGCGATACAGATGCCATCGGCACTGTCGAAATCCCAGACGTCTCCAAAGTCATGCCAGGGAAGTTCCAACAACCGCACATCATCCACCCCTCTACTTTGGACGCCTTGATGCACGCTGGTCTGCCGATTTACGCGCGGAAATGTGGTGTCGGCTCCATTATGCCACTAACAATCGGCGAGATGATGATCTCCACCTCCATCGACACCACTCCCGGCAAGCTGCTCTATGCTGCAACCAGCCTCGCCCCGAAAGCTGATCGTTCGGCCATGATGAGCCTTTCGGTAGCTTCGGCCAATCCGAAGGGAACTAGCAACATGGTTCTCTCCATCTCGAACGAGCAAGTGCGCGGCGTCGGCGCGAGCCTGACCGATGGCGACCAACAAGAATCTCAGCTTGAGAGCTTTGGCTACAAATGGGGACCTGATGTCGACTTTTCCGTGCCTGCCTTGACGGGTAGTGAGAGGCCCGTCATCGAGGCTGCGTTGGCACCGGAGGAGAAGCTCAGATTGCTCAACGAGGCTGCTGCGTACTTCATTGAGCTTTGCGTTGTTGAACTGGAGAAAGCTGCTGCTGACCTCGTCAAGGGGCAAGAAAGCTATCTCGAATGGCTCAGAAGCTATCGGGAAAAGGAGCTTGGTGGTGCTATGTCATCAGAAAAGGAGGCAGGGATCAAGGGCCGCATGAGTGAAGTCCGCAACAGTGGTGTCGAGGGAGAAATGCTTTGCCGTATTGGGGAGAACTTGGCGTCCATCCTCAAGGGTGATGTTGATGCTAGGAAACTGATGTTGGCAGATGATCTCCTCCACCTCATGTCCGCTGATGACTCCTCGCTGCAGAGCTACGCCGCTATGACGGACTACGTAAAGCATTTGGCATTCAAGAACCCCAACATGAAGGTCTTGGAGCTGGGTGCCGCCTATGGAGGCGCGACGCTACCCTTCCTGGAAGCTCTTGGTTCGGGTGATCAACTTCTGCTCGACAGCTACACCTTTACGGACACCAATGACAAACTGTTCGAACGATCGAAGGAGCTCCTGAAGCCATGGCAGGCAGCGTTGCAGTTCAAGACCCTCGATATTCTTACCGACCCAGCGAAGCAAGGGTTTGAGCTTGGGAGCTACGATCTGGTGGTCGCTTCAAACTTCGTCTCCAGACAAAGCTGCGTCAACACTTCCTTGAACAACGTCAGGAGACTCCTTCGTCCAGGCGGCAGAGTCCTCCTTCTCGAGCTTACCAACGTGCCGTTGTACGTCAGTACCATCTTTGGAACGCTTCCCGAGTGGTGGGCTGGTGTCAATGACAAGCGTAAGGAGGCTCCAACGCTCGACCTCGAGCACTGGGATAGGCGACTGTCCCAGACTGGATACGAAGGTGTCGAGGTTGTTGCAAACGACTTTGAGGATGCTGCGCAGAGAGGCTCGATGATCGTATCAAAGGTACCTCAATATACTGAGAAGCCAACCGTGCCGGTTGTTGAGATCCTGGCTGCCCCGGAAATGGGCGACGTAGCTAAGCTGTTGCACGCTGCTCTCGCCTCGCAGGGCTTGACGGTCAAGACTGTTGAATGGTCGTCCAAGTTTACCAGCAACGCCATTCAGCTGGTCTTGGACAACGGGATGAAGCCTCTCCTGGCTGATCCTTCACCCGAAGAGTTCAAGCGAATTATGGGCATCGCTTCTGAATGCTCTAGTATCTTCTGGATCACTGCACAAGAGCCAAAGAGCCACGACGTCAATCCTGAAAAAGGCCTGATCTCTGGTTTCGCCCGTACAGCCAGGTCCGAGTATGACGGCTTGAACTTCGCCATCCTTGATGTCCAGCAGAGCTTCTCGTCCGCCATCTCCAAGCTGCTGCCAATCGTCAGCAACATGCTGGTCACACTGTTCAGCGAAGAAGGCGCCAGCATCCCACATGATCAGGAGTTTGTCTACCGCAACGATCAGCTGCTCATACCTCGTCTGGTCCAGAACACTCCATTGAACCAGTGGGTTGTCGAGAAGTCGATCAAGGACAAGATGGTCACCGAGAGCTTCCATGAAGAAGAACGTCCTCTGAAGCTGCGTGTTCTGACACCTGGTCTCCTCGACAGCCTATGCTTCGTGGATGACGACAGTCTCAGCACTCCCCTCCCGAACGATCAACTCGAGATCTCCGTTCGCGCCTTTGGTGTCAACGACTCTGATGTAGCTGGTGCTGCCGGTCATAGCAATGAATCTTCGCCCCTCGGAGAGTACGCCGGCATCGTCACTGGGGTAGGGTCAGCACTGAAGTACCACTTCCGGGTGGGTGACCATGTCTGCGGTCTTGGATCCGCGTCATATGCCTC
This sequence comes from Floridaphiala radiotolerans, assembly GCA_022813185.1. Lineage (NCBI taxonomy): Eukaryota > Fungi > Ascomycota > Dothideomycetes > Floridaphiala > Floridaphiala radiotolerans. Next base: position 689,021 of record JAKLMZ010000006.1, on the reverse strand, counting down.
CAGAGTCCGTGTCCCTGGCACTTTCGCCACACGCATTCCGACCAGGATGCTGTTCTCGGATGCTGCTTCCATTCCTATTAGCTTCATGACCGCCTTCCATGTACTTGAGAAGCTTGCGGATGTCGAGCGGGGTCAGCGAATCCTGATTCTCAATCCCAGCAGTGGCCTTGGTCAAGCCGCGATCATGGTCGCCAACCTGCTTGGTGCAGAGCCACTGGTTACTGTAAGTGGGGATGAAGAAATGGCCATGCTTATGAGCCGCTTCGGGTTGAGCGACATTAACTTTCTGCCGGATAACCCGACGATGTTCAAGAAAGCCATCAAAGAAGGCGTCGGTAACGTGGACCTGATCTTCAGCAACATCTCCGGCGAGTTACTTCAGACGGCGCTCCCCTTCGTTGTTCCTTTTGGTATGGTGGTGCGGCCTGGTGTGAATCAAGAAACCGTGGACACCGTTGAGCTCTCGGAGAGGAACTTGACTTACATCTTGTTCGACTTGGCTACCTTCGTTAAGCTTCGCTCCAAGCAGGCTAGCAGGCTGTTCGGCGAAGTGATGTCACTCTTCGAAACCGAGAAGCTGCACCCTGTCCACTCTATCACAAGGATGAGTTTGAGCGAGATTGATAGCGCCTTCAAGCTCGTGAACGCTGGTAAGCATACCGGAAAGCTTGTTTTGGATGCCAAGGAGGATACCACCGTCAAGGTTCTTGTTCCGCCAAGGCCTGCTCTGGAACTCAAGGCAGACGCAACTTATATCATTGCTGGAGGTCTCGGTGATCTTGGTCAGAGAATTGGCCGCTTGATGATCAGCCATGGCGCTAGACACATTGTTCTTTTGTCAAGGAAGACGCTAAGTGCGAGAGAGGAAGAGATTGTGGCTCAGAAGCTTGCCAATGGCGTAGCTGATGCAGATGTCCGCGCTGCGACGTGCGATATTACAGACTTGGCCGACGTTGAGAGGATGGTTGCGGAACACAAGAAGTCTGGAAGGCCAGTGATCAAGGGTGTCGTCCAAGGCGCCATGGTCCTCCGCGATAGACCGATTGAGCAGATGACGCTCGAAGACTGGACGACAACGCTGTCGCCAAAGGTTGCTGGGACCCGCAACTTAAGCAAAGCATTGGAAAGCAACCCTCTGGACTTTTTCGTTATGCTGTCGTCTGCTGCTAGCACTGTTGGTAACAAAGGTCAAGCGAACTATGCCGCTGGTAACGCTTTCGAAGACATGTTCGCCAACGAGATGCAAACTTCTGGCACACATTATGTTGCTCTCAACCTGGGTATTATTGCTGATGCCGAATTGCTTTCCGATGGTGGCGCTCGTCAGAAGACTCTTGCAAGACAAGGGTACCTTCCAGTTACCAATGATCAGCTCTTCTCGCTCTTGGAATACTCCATGAACGAGCAGTGCCGCGTGGATGACTGCCACCAAGCGGTCATTGGCTTTGACGGGCATTCGCTCAGTACGGCTGATGACCAGTGGACTGCGCACAATCCGCAATTTGGCCACGTTCTTCGTTCGCGTGGTGCGGTGGCTACGAAGGCGGATGGCGGAAAGCTCAAGAACATCAAGGACATGCTTGCTGCTGCTTCTACCACCGATGAGGCTCGCGATATTGTGATCAAGGCCATCATACAAAAGATCTCGGCCCTGGTCGCTCTCAAGCAGGAAGACGTGAACATGGAGCTGTCGTTGACCGATTTCGGCTTGGATTCCCTCGTTGCCGTAGAGCTGAAGAACTGGATCACCAAGGAGTTTGCTGCTTCGTTGCAAACGATCGACATCCTAGATACCCCCAACATTCCGACGCTGGCTGGCAAGATCATAGAGAAGTCAAAGCTTTTCGATACCAACAATGTCAGCGCGGCCCCGGCTGCAAAGGAAGCAGTCGCCGAGGTGATTGCTGAGATCCAGCAGGAAGCTGCAACTCCAGCAGTTCCGGACCAGCTACCCCTCCAACCTATCAGTAGCCTCGACGACATTATTGCAGACTATAAAATCTCTGTTCGGGCGTTCTGCAACGAGGAAGAGTTTGAAAACACATCCAAGCTGTGCGACGAGTTCCTTGCGCTCGACGGTCCGGCGAGGAAGTACCAGGGCCGACTGCTCGAGAAGTACAACACTTCCGACAACTGGGTGTGGGAAGACTACAACGACAGCAACTTCCTGACCCGCCGAGTCAACGTGTACCCGTTCAACATCGTCTTTGGTAGTCATGTCCTCGGTAAGGTGCAGCAGACGCAGTCTGAGCGTGCTTCCATTGTCAGCACAGCGGCGTTTAAGTTCAAGAACCTCTTGACCGCTGGGAAGATACCGAGGGAGGTTATGAATGAGCAACCGCTGTGCGATTACCTGCTCAAGTACCAGTTCAACACCACGCGTGTTCCGGGCGTGGGCAAGGATCACAACAGATACTCCCCGGGCAACGACTACATTATCGTGATGAGGAGAGGCCACATCTACAAGGTCGATCTTAGCCGAACTCCAGAGGCTGATCTCTATGCCATGCTGAAGAGCGTTTTCGATGAGATCCTCACTCGTAGCGAGGACGAAGTCGAATCCATCGCCGCCTTGACGTCCGACGAGCGGAACTCCTGGGCAAGAAACCGGGAGATGGTCATGAAGCTGAGCCCGGAGACCGACTACCTCATCACAACGGTGGAAGATTCCGCCTTTGTCATCTGCTTGGACGATGCGTCTCCCGAGGGCGGCATCGAACGCTCGTACCAGTTCCTGACCGGTCCAGTCACGAATCGCTGGGCAGACAAATCCGTGCAGTTCGTCGTCTGCACGAACGGAACATCGGCGTACATCATGGAGCACTCCCTGCTGGATGGCACCACCCTCAAACTCCTCAACGACTTCATCACCGAAGCCATCGATGCCTTCCCATCATCCGAAGAGCAGCCACTCAACCCGACCACGGAAGCTCTTCCTCTTGTCGAACTAATCCCAACCATCAACTCCACCGTCTCCGATCACATCACGCGGGTGAAGAAAGAGTTCCTCACCAACATCGCCCCGATTGAGTGCCATCCCTTTGTTTTCACTCCCTTCGGCGGCTCCATCTTCAAGCCTCACAAACTCCCACCCAAGTCCTCTGTTGCAATGCTGATCCAACTCGCTTCTCGCATGCACTTTGGCTACTCGCCTGCGGCATGGGAAACCGTCTCGTACCGGCCCTTCCACAAAGGGCGAGTAGAGATTGCAAACATCATTGTGCAGCCGGTGATGGACTTCTTGGTTGCGGCCACGGATCCGAAGGTCAGCATGACGGAGAAGAGGAGGTTGTTCGGCGAAGCGGCCAAGGCGCACGCGTCGCTCATTGCCCGTACGGGACGAGGCAAGGGCTTTGACAGACATCTCAGCGCGATGAGGATGGTGATCAAGAAGGGTGAGCCTGTTCCGAGCTTGTACAGGGATCCCATCTATGAGAGAACGCGTCCTAGAAAGATTATGATGGGTTGCCACGAGACTACCAATCTGGAGGGCGGGTTTGCGCTGAGAGATCCGGAGAACATCTGGGCGCACCATGAAGTGCAGGATGATCTGTAAGTTATCCCGTTTATACTAGAGGGGAGCTAGCGGCTAACGATGCTACAGTGTCAAATTCTCGATTGTCGGTACCAAGGGCAACACAGGTAGATTCGTAGATTGCCTCCACAAGGCGGCTGATATCATTAGAAGCATACTAGATGCATAGAGCAGCATTTCCTGTAGTAGCATTGCATGGCGTTAGTGCTCTTTAGGTGTTTCACGGGGTCTACGGATACAATTTGGAGTAAGGATATGGCGTACGGGATGCGAATGGTCTTCATAGAAATCTATAGATGCTGTATACGCTTATGCGTCTATAACTGGGAATGAAAGATCTATCAACAAGACGATGTATGCAACGTTTTTGAACATGTGACCAGGAAGGGAAAGAGCAAGAGGCTGGTAGGAATGTTTAGGCCCGGATGCTATGCGTTATGCTATGCTTTGAATGTACGAAAGGAGCTGAAAAGAGATCAAGAGACGAAAAAGACGAAAAAAGGAAGTTTCTGTGAGCTGATCAATGACCAAGGACTACGCATGCTGTGCTGGCTGCTCCGCAGGCGCCTCCGCAGCCATTACTGAGCTCTCTGCCTCCTTGCGAGCCTGTGCCGTCTCGTGAGGTTCCATCGGTCTCAGGCCCCATCGCTCAAAGATCTCCCGGTCCTCATCCCAGCCGTTGCAGTCTGTCGTCAACATCTTTTCCCCGGTGAAGACAGCATTGGCACCGGCTTGGAAGCACATGACCTGCTTCTCCTCGGACATGGTGATCCTACCGGCAGCCAGTCGAATGATCGTCTTCGGCAGGACCAGCCTAGCCGTTGCAATGGTCCGCAAAATGGCATCAAAAGCAATCGGCTTGCTCTCCCCCAACGGCGTCCCCTTGATCGGCACGAGGGCATTGACCGGAAAGCTCTCAGGATGTTCCGGCAACGTCGCAACTGTATAAATCAACCCCACATGATCCTTCTTCTTCTCCCCAAGCCCCAAAATCCCACCCGTACACACATGTATCCCCGCCTCCCTCACGTTCCCAATCGTCTGCAACCGCTCGTCATAGCTCCTCGTCGTGATCACGCTCGGATAGTGCTCTCGACTCGTATCCACATTATGATTATACGCCGTCAACCCCGCTTCCTTTAGTTCCTTGGCTTGCTCTCCGTCAATCATCCCCAGCGTCACACACGCTTCCATGCCCAACTCCCTCACCCCCCGTACCATCTCCTTGATGTTCCGCAGACTTGTCTTCCGCCCCCGCATATCCCTCCACGCGGCGCCCATGCAGAATCTCGTGGAGCCGTTGGCGCGGGCGATCCGGGCGGCGTCGAGCACGGAGGCCACGTCCACCATCTTGGAGGCTTTCAGGCCGGTGTTGTAGCGAGAGGACTGCGCGCAGTAGGAGCAGTCTTCGCTGCAGCCGCCGGTTTTGATGTTCATGAGGGTGCACATTTGGATGGCGGCGGGGTTGTGAAATTTGCGGTGGACGGTTGCCTGGTGGGTGTCAGTGAGCGGGCAATGGGAAAGATCGAAGTGATGGCAATGGAGAGACGGACGGCTGCGTAGGTCAGGTCGATCAAGGGCGTGTTGTAGATTTGTGATATCTCGTCTTTTGTCCAGTTGGTGCGGGGTTGGGACGCGTTGAGGGCATCTTGGAGGATGTTGCCCGTTGCGGTGGACGGTTGCGGGGTGATGAAGAGGGGAGCATCTTGGATGGTGCTGAATGCCCTCTTGGAAATGAGGAATTGATTGACAGCCCGTGTCAATTGGAGGAGTGGAGGTCGAGACATTGGGATGGTGATGGGCTTGAGTAATTGGAGGATGGCAGAGCTGTTGGAGGGGTAAGGTCTCCGCGAGTCAGGACACCACGATACATAAGCAACCCCTGATCGATTGGTGGACATCGGCCGGGGCTTCAATCACGCTGTAACGGGCTCAAGGTAGAGCATCTGTAGACTTCTGCGACGGATAAGTACAGGAGTCATCCTCTTTCGATAAGGGATATTCTCACCATCGTACAACGCCCCATTCCCTCCTTCTCCTGCTGCTTCTCGCAGCTTACCTGCACCTGTCCTCCACTGTGCCGCGTCCACACTTGCATCGAGCCTCACATCCTAGAGGAGTAACGACCGGCAAAGATTGAGTTCAATGAAATGGATCCGAAAGTAGAAGAGCTGCAAGCAAACCTATCCAAAATGCAACTTGAGCAGAAACCGGTCGAGCCGCCTCCAAGCGTGCAGGCTAAGGCAAACGAATCCAGCTCATGCTCAACAGGCAGTGCAAGTAGAATCGCCCCGAATGCGGGAGCAACGGCGGATGATCTACGAGCAAGCTGGGCCAGGTTGGACGCGGCCGTGGAGAGACTTGAAGCCCTGCTGAAAGCCGATCATAGATCGATAAGACGGTAGAGACCAAGCATTGATATAGCCTCATATGAGAAGCCCTGACGGGAGGCTCCGGGGTTCGGAGTATTGCCCGTGGATCGTAAACAGTAAAAGGACGGAGCTCTGCCGTTCCCTCATAAGGATCTACTTGTCCCTTTGAGGGGCGTAGATATAGAGAGCTGGGCTCTCATCCCGTGCCTGGCCTCTTACCGTGTGGCATACAACCAACATCAATAGCTTTTCTCTCTTGTACAGGATGTATATGCTTGGAGTGGTGATGAATGCTCGGAGTAGTTCCGGTGAGCTCTCGGGTTGCTCGACTGGTTGTTAAACGCGTACTCCGTAGTCGTGTGCATAGATCGGAATCTCAGTGCCCCGAGTCATACCAACCGCCTTGTGGTGTGACCTGTTGCCCAAGTTGTGGCATCCATCTCGGCCGGAGGAGTCGACCACTTGGACCAGCGCTCTCTCTAGACATATCGAGCTTGGCTGCCCAATCGAGTGAGTCCCAGTCGAACCGACGACTTGGCTTTTACTGGAAAGGGAATAGCTGCATGGTGACTGGAACGACTTCTGCCGCAACCGACCGTTATTTAAGCCTCGATATACATAGTCCAGGCCTACAACGCTCTTCAAGGGAAAAGGGAAGTTCAGATAGCGTTGAACTAGTGTCATCCTTCCGTGGCCCTACCATCTTCCTTTTGATAAGAGCCAGGATATAAGACCAACTTGATGGAAATTGGACAATGTGGCTGGCTGTGGAAGACGGTACCATGGCACAACATAAGACGACTGGCAAACCCTGCTCCTTTCCATTCAGATTGTCTTCGAGAGGATCGCCTGCGATTGTCTTGGTTGCAAAATGCGCGGACTGTGCCAACTCGTTGTCCTGGTAGCGCTCGTTGTTCTCGCGAGCGCGAGCGCGATACATCGCCCTGAGCCAGACCATCTGCAGAGGCGGGACCTTGAAGAGCGCGGATCGAGTTGCAGTAGCCTGGACGTCAAGGTCGTTGTGAAGATTCTCTCCGCCTTGAAGGCTTCGCCTTTCTGCTCGGAGCTTCTGAGCATCAAGACATCCACCGCAACTGGTACGTATGTCTGCATCGTTTCAGCATCAGCAAGTACCTGATCCAGTCTCGCAGTTACAGCAACGAGGACCCGGACCGACTCAGCTGGAACGACGATAACATCTGTTGTTCAGGTGCCGCCTCTCACCAGAAGTGTGGTTTCTACCCCAGCTCACTGCTTCTCAGGTTCCTATAACCGCGACCACGACAACCGTGCAGACAACACAGGATGCGACCACGATAACAAATACAATAAACGCAACGCCACCGGCGGAGACCACGACCATAACGTTTACGGCTTCCGCATTGACTAGCACGGTCACCACATACTCTAAAACATAGTATGGTCTCCCAATTCAAAGACGGTATGATTGTGGCACTAACGTCTACCCCCTTTATTAGCACATGTGCTGCCCCCACCGCCTTGAAGCGTGACGCCGCGCCGGCTGTGGAGGTGTCAGACCAAGAAAAGCGTGCGAACGTTCCCAAAGGTTCGATACGCCCGGAGTTCCTAGTAGATTCGGTGGATTCTGATCGTTGTAGAACTGAAAATATACGCCCAAGCCCTGCTCAAAACCGCATGTGGTTGCTACGTAACCACCCCGACCGTTACTCGGACAGCGACCATCACTGCTGCTGCTATTCGAACCGCAACGGCTGTTGTCACTTCTAGGTCAACGAGCACGGTCTCGACATTGACGGTTACCGTAGTGACGCATGTACCGATTACGGTGTCAATCGAGACAACGGTCAGTGGCTCCCTTCGTTCCCCATGATAATCCGCTCAATGAGACAGATAACGATCGCCGCGCTCACCTCGGCGGCCGTCACCACTACGACAAAGACAAGCACATTGACAAGCACTGCCGTAGTCGCCACTGTATCCAACTCCGGCAACACCTATGCACAAGTCTTTGCAGGAGACGGCTGCATATACACGTCATACACGGATTTTATCTACATCAGGTCAGGCGCGAGCTTCGACGCTGTCGAGCAACAGTGCGCGTGTCAATGCAATGGTATGATACTCGCCCATGCACATTCGTTGCACCCACAGTAGAGGGAGGCTGCTGACTGCGTGCGATTAACAGCGGTGTCTAACTGCAGAATGTTCTTCTTGTCCTACTCGACTGCAGGCTACGACTGCATCATTGACGACGCTCGTTTCAGCGATGACTCACTTCGATGCGGTGTCAGCTCGTACGGCCAAGCAGTCGCTTACAAGTACGTGTTTTGTCTTGATCTCATCCGATGCATACGATGCGGACCTGTACTGATCTTTTCTGCAGCAAGAATACTTCGTAAAATTACTACTCTGACTGTTAAAAGCTGCTTACCTGTGATTTCGTATAAATGGAATCAAACATGCTTGTGCTGTTTATCACGAAAACGAATAGACTGTGAATGGAGTCAATCTCGAAACACGTGATGTGCTGTTCCTGCCTTGATGCCCAAGGCCACAGTAGGTGCTGTAAGGCATCTCCATCGCGCCGCAACCTCACTATCACAACGCAATACTCAGACCATCGCTCAACACTGAACGACATGATGAAGATGCCATTTCGCGAGCTCATCTTGGATTTCTATGGTGTCGCTTCTTCAGCAAAAGTTGTTAGTAGTGAGCCTGAAGGAAAGGAACCCACAAGAGCGGAGCTTGCCGAGCGCTGCATGCTCAGTATTAAGCCATTTCCCATCAGTCTCATCCTCTTTCTAGTCCTAGATCACAATAGTATCCATCTCCATTGACCATCGCACGCATCGAGTCCTTGCAGCATCTCGTACGTCGCCCCGTCGTTCTTGGACGTCGGCAGTTGTCGATCCGCAATGGAGCAAGATCCCATCTCAATCACGCAATATCACCCTTGCAACACGTCTTGAGCTTGCACCTTCCACAACCGTCGTCAACCCGGCAGTGATGCGCACCTTAGCACTTCCATGTCCTTGAATTCCGCGTTCTTATAGGGGAAAAAGAAATGTCAATTCTCGTTATAGGCGATCATGCATGGCCTTTGGTCGCTTGACTCCCACGCGGCCAAGCCCTGGTTGTCAGTGGTGGAGGTCGCGATGTCCCTTAGTGTGATTGTGTCATCCCAGCCATCTATCTCATCTTTGTAGTCTTGTTGCGTACAAGATGCCGGCTTGTGCATCTCGTCTTTCTTTGCATACTCGCTGTGTTTGCTGCTGTTTGCTGTCGTACCCAGCCCATCATGGCGGACATTGATGAGAAGAGAGCGCAACAGGTGCCCCCACCTGCATCAACCTCCTCAGATGAAGTAGCAGATCTAGAAGGCAGCATCAATGAGAAGGCGCTGCTTAGAAAGATTGATCTCAAGCTTCTCCCAGCCGTGTCCGTCCTCTACCTGCTCTCCTTCCTCGACCGGAGCAATGTCGCAAACGCTAGGATCGAGGGTTTAACGACGGACTTGCATATGACCGGCAACCAGTACCTCACTGGTCTTACTCTTTACTTCATCGGCTATGTTATCTTCGAGATACCCTGCAATATCATCCTCAAGCGGACAACACCGAAGATATGGCTCCCTACCTTGACGATTGCCTGGGGTATTGTCGCGACCTTGATGGGCATTACGCAGAACTTGACCGGCTTCTTCATTGTGCGGTTCTTCTTGGGTGTTACAGAGTAAGTGCCTACACAAGCTACCGAAAACCCGGTTGCTAATGGTACAAGATCCGGTCTCTTCCCCGGTGTTGTTTTCTACTTCTCCATGTGGTACAAGCGCCATGAGAGGCAATACCGCATTGCTCTGTTCTTCAGCGCAGCCTCCTTGGCCGGCGCATTCGGTGGTATTCTAGCCTACGGAATTGCGCATATGCGAGGAGTGGGTGGACTAAACGGTTGGCGATGGATCTTCATCCTAGTATGCATCGTGTGGAGAGAACACTGAAGCCAGGTCGCTGACTCGTCACACAGGAAGGTATCCTGACCGTTCTCGTGGCGGTGGCAGCCTACTGGTTCATCAGCAACTACCCAGCGACCTCCAAATTCCTAACCCCCAAGGAACGGGCCTACGTCCAAGCGCGCCTCGAGGCCGACAGCGACGCAACTCAAAACGAAGGCTTCACCTGGGGCAACGTCATGTCCGCCATCAAGGACCCAAAATGCTGGCTCTACGGCTTCGTCTTTCACACCCTCTCCCTCCCCCTCTACACCCTCTCTCTTTTCCTCGTAAGTTCCCCTCCTCCCCTCCGCCCCTCCCTCCCCACCACCTGCTAACCTCACCTCAAGCCCACCATCATCCGCGCCCTCGGCTACACCTCCGCCCAAGCCCAACTCCTCACCATCCCCCCCTACGCCCTCGCCACAATCCTCACCGTCATCATCGCCGTCCTCTCCGAAAAACTGCGCATCCGTGCCCCCTTCATCATCGCCTCCTCCTGCACCGCCATCGTCGGCTACATTATCCTCCTGGCCAACAACCAGCCCACCACCAAGCCGGGGATCTCGTACCTTGGCACTTTCTTCGCGGCTGCGGGGATCTACCCGGCTGTTGCGCTGGGGTTGAGTTGGCCGGCGATGAATGTGTCGGGGCAGACGAAGCGGGCGACAGCGAATGCGATGCAGATCAGCATTGGAAATCTGGGCGCGGTGCTGGGCACGCAGCTGTACAGGGCGAATAGCGGGCCGCGGTATTTCTTGGGCCACGCGTTTGCGCTGGGGTATTTGGTGTTGAATGTTATTGTTGTTAGCACGCTGTGGTGGGTGTTGAGGAGGGAGAATGCGAGGAGGGATGCTGCGGGGGTGGTGGCGGTCAATGTGGGTGGGACAGGGGTTGCTGAGGCGGGGGTGAGGGAGGATCATGTGAAGGAGGAGTGGAAGGGGGATGAGGATTTGAGATGGAGGTTTATTACGTGATGGGATGGTTGTGTGAAAGCAAGGGAGGTGCTGCCTAGACAGCTAATAACAAAGAGCGTGATGCGATAGATAATGATAGTATATTGTGAAGCGTCAAAACCTCTGCCAACGTTCCTATTCGAGGGGTGTGCTTCCGTCAATGCTGGATATGCGGACTGTAACTCGGATCCCAAGCCTTATTCTCCCGCACCGGATGATTCAACAGTGAAACCTGCGCATCAGCATCCGGGCTCTTCCTCCCGGTCAGCCCCTGCCCGCCATTGCTCAAGTCAATCGGCGTCTTCCCAGCCGATCGACTCCACTCCTTGCTCGACATTTTCAGATCGCTCTGGTCCGGATGAAGAAGGGTGGTCATGATGCGGCCCGTGGACGACTGCTGCAATCGCATCTTCATCGTGTTCAAGCCCGCTCTCTCGACGATGGCGGTGGCGATGGCCGTGATTGCTATGATGAGGAGGCATGCTGCGAGGATGAAGGCCGGGATGCCGTAGACGTAGTGGTACTTGATCTTGCGGACGATGGGCCGCACTGTCAACCTCCCCACGGCATCGTTCGGGTCGTTGAAGGATCCTTGAGTGCCCTTGGTGCCGGCTACGCCTTGCGCGGCGATGTCGGTCCACATGAGGTCAATGACGGAAGCGACATCATCGACGTTGCTGGACATCTTCTGCCAGCGGACGTACATGGCGAGGTTCTGCTTGCCCGAATAATCGGGGGTGCTGGACACTGTGGTCAGACTTCTGGAGTTGCCCGCAAAGATTGAGCTTAAGGCTGCGCTGGGGATGTCACTGCCTGGCAGGTTCTGATATTGATACAGGCCGGTGCTGGACGACAGCAGATTGGCACCGCCGCCGACAAGGTACAGTGATGGTTTGCGTACCGTGGAGATGTTAGGGAACTTGGCGTATTCAGGTGCAATGAGACCCCAGACGGGGCTGATGCCGTCCAGCGTGAGGCCCGAGTCTTCCATGCCCCAGAGTGGCCAACTGTCGGGACTGTCATACTGTTTGTCTGTGATGTTGGTAACACCAAGAGCATCGAGCCCGGACGCCGTCCCGTTCAGGAGGAAGGTCACTGTCTTCACGGTAGCCTTAACGGCAGTGGCGCAGCTATACAGCGGTGCAGTCCATTTGCTACCGCCTTCGAATGCAAGGTCAGGTCCACCGTCCACTCGCCTCGGCGTTCCTTGCACAAGGCCACATCCAACCTTGATATTCGTGATGTTTGCGTAGTCGGTGGCACTGGCTCCTTCGCAAAGGACATCTAGAACAGCACGGTTAGCAACACCATCTTTTCAAACCGGAAATGGATGAGAATGCGTACTGATGCTTGAATAATTCGTGCTAGTAAGCTTCCAAGGATTGGAATAGTTGCCCCCACCGCTGGGGTCCGTCACATAATAGAGGAACTGCCCCCGTACCGACAGCATAGGCTGCCCTATATCTACCGATGGGCTGAAAGGGAATTGTTTTCCCATCTCAGAGTTGAGGTATGAGAATGCCTTCAAGCCGGTCTCCGGATCGTTGAACGTCGTCACATTCATGTAGGCCATTGTCCAGACGTTGTTGAGCCATGCAGCTTTGTACGCTCGATTTCTGAGATCGGGATCATTCTGAGCGTTGTCGTGATCATAGACTGGATAAGTCTGATTCAGGTTTACAAAGCCACCGCGATCAGTAAGCCAAAAGTCGGAGACAATGGGATCGCCAGTGTTCCGAGCGAAAGCCCGGACGAAGTCGAGTGTCAGATTAGTGTCGACGCACGCCGTTTCGGGCTCAATGAACAGCAAGTCTTCCTCCCAAGAGGCGCCATGGCTCAAACCTTCCGGCAGGGTGTGGTTTCGGAAGCCAATCCCGCCCTTTACGCTATCCACAACGAGGCCCTCGATCAGTAAAATCTCCTCGTCCATGATAAGACTCCTAGTGGTCCGGTAATCACCAACGTAGAAGGGCTTCTTCCCGTCCTCTTTATGCGTGTCGGTGACCTGGTTGTAGGCGCGCCACTGGATGTCAAAGTAGTTTGAAATCGTTGAGCGGGTTCCTCTCGTTCCGCTTGAGTAGATATCTTTGATGATCTGTGGGACCGCCATGTCGTAGTGATCGTCGACGAACGTCCAGGACATGGACGAGTCATTGGCGGCAAAGATGATGGAATTGTTAGTGTACGGGCATGGCGCGGGTCCTTGCCGCCCCCAGCCGTGGCCCATGGAGCACGTCCTTGTGAAGTTTGAGATTGGGGGTAATGTAGAGGCTCCGAAGGGAGACACGTCCTTGACGTAGGAAAATGAGCGCGTGGCAAGGCCGGAAGGCTCCAACACTTCGTACAGTCCGAGAGGTGTAACTACACCAGCAATGGCAACCAGGATCGCCATGAGCGGAACAGCTGTCGTGGTGAAGAGCACTGTTTTACGGACGCCGTAGGATTGAGCGGCGTCCGATCGCATGACATCCGGCCAGTAAGAGTTGTGCAGCGTGCGGCCTGCGACGTTCCATGTCGCTGCCGTTTCCTTATCCTTAAGGATGACTGCGAGGATGAACGTCAAGATGTTTGGGAACAAGACGCGTGCTGAGGATGCTGTTAGTACAAGGTCAGTGGTGTCGGTAGTTGTACTCACAAATGAAGATTGCCAAAGCGATCAAACCGGCCACTTGACCTACAGTGAGCTCAACCATGACTGCAGTTGAAGCCTTTCAAGGCTTGCAGTGTACAGGAACGGATGTGAGCGCTGTCCTTTGCAACGGTTGGAAACCGTAGAGTACCTATGCTCGCGCAGAGACTCGCAACCTCGAGAGGGGACGTCCATGCCGTGCTCTATATCCGCCCCCTTCACCAAGGCACACAAAGGTCACCACCCCGACGATCAAGCACACCTAGAATCAGCCTCCCCCTCTCCCACCAAGAGCGACTCTCCAATAACTGCTTTCCATCCTGTTCTTAGCTCCACGTCCAAGCTGGCTAAGCCAGCCTCGCGGAAAGATTATCTCCCCCGCATGCGACCAACGCGACGGACGTTGTCAAATTTAGGTACACGAGAGATTGGAGGAGTCGATCGTTTCCAGCCTTATCCTGGTTATGCAACGTCCGCTAGCCCGGATTGGTGAAGGCTCCCTTGGCGGGAAGCCATCTGTGATCGTCAAGCCAATCAAGATTTCTGACAGCTGTCTGCCAAGCAAATGGTCGATATAATCTCGGATTCAGTCCGAAATCTGGGCTTGTCAGGAACATGTCGCGTAGGGGAAGCTTTGGCGATAGGAGGCTTTGCGGATGAGGCTGCATGCTGCATCTCGTTATGGGCGGAGATATATCTAGGAACATTTAGCTTGCTAGCTTTCGAACGTAGGTCGCCGACTCTTTCGTACCGTCACAATGGCTTCCCGTCTATTGTCGCTCTTCGTCCTACTAAGTTCTCTAGCAATTGTCAGAGTTGCGGCTCAACGCAGTATTGCACCGTATCTCACCGTGTGCTACGGCCCCGGATCAATATGCGGCGCATGGCTCGATCTGGACGACAAATGCACGCTTGAACGGGGAACTCCCAGTGACTATCCAAAATGGTACAGATGCATGTGTGAATCGGGCTGGCTACTAGCCAGGCAGTAGTAAGTGTTTCCTTCTGTCACTTGCAGAACACGATCCTGACCCTCATCCATAGCTGCGACGACTGCAACGCCCTCTACCGAACCGACTTCACCGGCAACGCCGACTTCTGGGGCAGCAAGTGCGTCAGCTCAACCTGGACCTACACAACAGGAGCCATGCCGCAGAGCGTCTACGATGGAGTTAGCTCCCATAACGCTCAAGTCACCGCAGCAATCAGCACAACGTACTTCCCCCCGGGCTCAGGTGCCGGGCCTACTTCGACTGGTGACAGTGCTGAGGAGACAGCGAGTGCACAGCCGGCGAGCACCCCTGCTGCTTCAAGCTCGCGACCAACGTCGAGGGCATCTCTGTCCGCGATTCCTGCAGCGACAACAACCGGAGGCGGTTTTGACTTTGGCTTCCCTACCAGCGGTATCACTCTGAGTCTTAACGGGTCGCCCACCGCTCCTGTTCCTACTATAGTCGTCACCGTAGTTCCTACTGTCTCTCCAGGCAGCGCTTCGTCACTAACAGGCAAGACCGAGTTGCGCTGGAGTCTGGCCTTCGTATGTGTTAGCAGTGTTGTACTGTCGTTCCTTGGCGGTATCTTCTTTCTTTGATAGCTTTGCTCAATGATATCCACTTCTATAGTCAACCAACTCGACCTCTTACCTTAACTGCACTCTTGTCAGCTTTGCACTCTATCTGTAAAAGGCACGGGGGGGACGGTATCCATCTGCAATTCTCGAGTTTTGGTACCGAGTCCCAAGTGTACCACACCACGAGACTGTCAAATCTTCAAAATCCGCAGCCCACCCACGATGTGACCCTTCTCTTGCAAATCCCTCCCACCACATCCCGTCTTGGTCTCTCACGGTAGCCAATCCACAATGAAGCTCACTCTCATCGCCTCCACCCTCATAACCCTCTCAGCCGCAGTGTACGTCCCACCCTCCCCCTCCTGTCTTACCCCTTCCTCCTCACCCCAACTAACACCCCTCCAGCGCCATCCTCCCCACAACCACCTCCGGCTGCACCCCCTTCCTCCTAGAAATCTACCTCTTCCAAGACCCCCTCTCCACCTTCCTCGACCACCGCGCCCACCTCACCCCACCATGCTTCGACTGGACCTCCGACGGCTGCTCCTTCGCCCCCGACAACCCCTTGGGCTTCCCCTTCCACAACGCCTGCTTGCGTCATGATTTCGGGTACCGCAACTACCGCGTCCAGGGGATGTTCAACGAGACGAACAGGGTGATGTTGGACGGCATGTTCTTGGGGGATTTGATGGGGGTTTGTGAGAAGGAGAAGTTGGAGTTTGAGAGGAAGTTGTGTGGGAAGGTTGCGAGGGGGTATTGGAGGGCGGTGAGGAGGTGTGGGGATGGGGATTGTTTCGATGATGATGAGGTGTTTGAGAGGGAAGTTGGGAAGGAGGTGCTGGGGGGAGGGGATTGGGAGGTGGAGGAGGAGAAGTGGACGAAGGAGGAGATGGAGGCTTTGGAGAAGTGGGTGGAGAAGAATGGGTGGTAGGCGAGCCAGGTCGACTATGAAAGATGCAAAGGAAAGCTTTATCATCCAGAACAGTAGCTGAACACAACAGACACAAAAAGACCAAAAGACTAACATTACCACACCCACCCCTAGTCAACAACCCTACTTCCCCCCCAAATCCGCACTCATCAACTGCACCAACTCCCCAAACGCCTCCCCAATCTCCCCCCTCATCTCCCCCCACAGCCCCCCCACCTTCCCAGCATCCAACCCCAACGCCTCCCCCCTCGCCGCCCTCCCCACAACCTCCCTCCCCGGAAACACCAGCTCCGGATTCCTCTCCGTGCACACCATCCTCACCCCCCTCAACACCTGCCTCAACTGCGCATTCGCCTTATCCCCGCCATGCCCGCCATAGCTCACCACCATCGCCGGCTTCCCCTTCCACTCGTTGAACAGGTAGTCGATCGCGTTCTTGACCACCGCAGGGTAGCCCCAGTTGTACTGCGGGGTGACGAAGATGAAGGCGCTGTACTGGGAGATTTCCTCGCTCCAGGCGCGGGTGTGGGGTTGGCTGTAGTCGGCGGGGTTGGTGATTTGAGAGGGGATGGTGGACTCGTCGAACATGGGGAGGTTGCGGTCGGCGAGGTCGATGAGGGTGATGGAGGGGGTGATGGAGCCGGTGGGAGGGGGGGTGTGGGTGGTGATGATGGAGTGGACGAAAGACGCGATTTGGGGGTTTACGCGGGGTTGGCGGGAGGAGCAGAGGATGAGGGCGATTTTGGACATATTGGTGGTGTTGTGAGTGGACGGGAGATTGAGGCCGACAGTGGTCTTGACGCTTGTAGAGGATTGCTGGGGTGCTGTTGCTTGTTGCTGCTGTCTTGAGGTGATACTGAAGGGAAAGAGACCTACCTGATCGACTTCATCAGGCCTTATATACCTACAAGAAGCGTCCCGAGACGGCCTGCCCGCACTGCGGATCATTCAACATGCAGGGTCTCCGTCGTACATGCTTACCTCCGTGGTGATGAGGTACAGTGGATGGGAAGAAGGATGCGGGAAGCGGAATTGATGAGACGGGATGCGAAAAGTGCACTAGATGCTGAATACCCCGAAGAGCCCGCTCGACAGCCATCGGCCTGTCCTCGCGTCTGCATACTACCACGGCATTTGTAAGCTGAAGGATTGCGGTTGGCAACCAACGGGAAAGGCTATCAAGTCAAGCTTCCAGTCAAGCATAGTGCCGAGAAACGCCATGCCGATCCCGCGCGAGTATTACTATGGATAGCTGTAATGCAGCAATTTCACATTCGAAGGATTCACCTGCGGATTCAAGCTATAAGAGCTCTGAACCTATCTCCGAACGCCGCGAAGGAATATTCGGGCATGAAGCACTATCGTACAACAATCGTCAACCCTTTTGCGAGTATCGGAATGAACGCTTTCGAACGCCTACACCAAACTCATCCCTCATCATCCTCGTCTCCATCACCACCATTCTCGTCCATAAACGGACTGTTCTTCCGGATCTTATCTCCCTTCAAAATCAGTACCACCGGCGCAAAACTCAGTATAATCCCGATGATCCCAAGCAAACTGCTCGCCCAATGAAACCCCAGACTCTCGTACATCTTCTTCGTCGCCAGTGGCAAGAAAGCGCTAAAGAGATTCTCCCCGGCCGTGACTACGGAGATAGCGCTCGCGGCGTGCTGCTTGTAGGCATCCGTGACGTACAGGTCGATGGAGGTGATGATGGCCATCATGGAGACGCCTACCAGTGCTAGCCCGATTGTTGGCCACACCCAGTGGATGTTGGAGGAGCTTGTCCAGCCGTACAGGAAGAAGCCACCTCCGAAGCCGATGAAACTTGTCGGTATGCTGATGTATAGCCGGCGCTCGGGGTTGTGCTTGCCTTGCCTCTCCCTCTTGGCATACCGATGGTTTGCGTAGAAGCACGCCAACGCACCGACAGACTGGCCGATGAGGATGGCGACCTGGACGATGCTGGTCTGGTACTCGTTCCAGCCGTATAAGGTACTGTACACTTGCGTGACGCTTTGAGTGAACATGTAGATCATGCCAAAGGTGAATGCGGACCACAGCGTGAAGCTGGCAACGACCCACTCCTTGAAGAGCAGCTCCACCGGGCGCTTGATGGCGTTCTCGAGCAGGTCTTTGAAGTTGAACCCGCCATCCTCCTGTTCTTCCCGGGTGTATGCGTTCCTTCCCGTCTCCTTTCGAATCTTCTTCGCATGCGCTCGGAGAATCTTTGTCGGCCTGGTTTCTTTGATGACGAAGTGAATGAGCGGGTAGCAAACAATGTAGATGATGAGCTGAAGCCATGAGATCCACCGCCAGCTGTTCGTGACCCTCAGGATTCCACCACCAACGACGGGACCTGATGTGAGACCGGCGATGAGCATGAACGAGTACAGCGTAATGGGCAGACTCCGCTCCAGTTCGTCAGGGAACATGTCCGCAATGACACCGTCTGCCAGTGCGTTCAAGGTACTACCGCAACCACCGCTGAGGATACGAATGACGATGAGCGTTGCAAAGTTCTGCGCAAGAGCTTGCGGTATGATTGAGAGGATGAACAGCCCCCAAGTGATCTACGGGCTACTCAGTGGAACCTCTTTATGTATCTGAGACTCGATACTGACCGAAAACCCAAGCCGTGTCCCATAATCCTCCAACAGCGGCAGGACAAACAGCGGTATCACCGCACCTGCCATAGTCCATGATACGACTGGCCAGTACGTGTTGGGAAACGTGTCGTCGCTAACATCAAACTCCCGGCTGATCTGTTCCGAGGCGCTGGTGATGGCGGTAGAGTTCAAGCTGAGTACAAATACTCTTGCTCGAGGTTAGCGAGTTCAGTGGCTTAGCCATGAGGACATGCATACATCAGGCACACAGCGCAGGTGATGCCCCATTTCTTCCGGTCCGACCAGTTGGCGCTGTGTAGATTGTCAGCCCCAATTTTTAGCATGTGGTATGTTAGCACTCACGGATTCCGCTTGTCGTCGTCGCCATTGAATTCTACGGTTTCAGTCTGGTTCACAGACTTGGTCCTGAAGCGACTCGACATGAGCGGGGATTGTAGACGTGGGACTTGTGAGAACGAAGTCGGTCATGTTGAAGAAGGGGAGACCACGGAAAGTCATGGTGGTGAAAGTATGAAGCAATCGCTGCGTAGCCCAACAAGTCTTAATGTGTAGATGCGAAGCTTGTCCCACTACCATGAACTTCCATGATGCAAAGCTTCAAAGTCAATGCTTATGATAGTAGAGGAATAGCTTGGCATGAACAAGAAGGCTCTTGATCGCTAAAACAGCAACAGGAAAACGATGAGAGTAGTTGTAGCGTTTCAAACATACCTCTGGTCAAAGACTGGACCTAACAAAGGATCTCTTTCCATGATGAATTTGTACTGCTTTCAGTTGTCTTTTCGATGCGCACTTCGCTACAAGAGCTGCTAATAGCTCCGTTAGTAGGATGCCTCAGGTGAGCCAGTCTCTAATAGCTTCATGCCGTGGGTTCCTACGCCATCAGAAACAAATGTGATGAAAACACCGTAGAGAAGATACAATCCAGACAACATAGAAACCGAGCAGCACTCCAAAGTCAACGAAAGAATGAAGAGAAGACGAGATTGAAATAACAATGCCAGGAAAACCAGGTTTCCCAACTCAAACCTAATCGGGGAACAGCTGACCAGAAGCGGAAATACCTTGTTCCCGCCCGGATCCACACCACCTGCGTCATCGGAATGCGGGTTCCTGCCACGCGGATGAAGAAATAAGCGAGACACCAAAACCAAACATACATGACTTCTAACCACAACGTCTTTGCGATAACAAGTCTTGTACGGAATCTGAAAAAGCCATTTTACTCACAGTAGCATTAGCTACATTCTAGCTTTTTTAGAATCCTGAATAACGTCTGTTTCGGTGGATTTATCGATTGCTGTAGTTTTTGCGTGTCTCGGTTATTTCTTCATCCGCGTGCCTGCATCCCTAATACCTGAGGGTCTGATCATTATACAAGAGCTGTATAGTTCGGGGGACGAAGGAATCAGTTTGTTATGAGGGAATCTGTGTTGTTGCTCTATCCAGTTTTTCGTGTAAAATGCGGATTCTTAGCGGCCCTGAAGCCCACTCCTGCGAGCCATGCTGTCAGATCGCTCAGGTTAGATCAAAACATACCCTTTCAAGGAATATTTATACAATTGGTTTTCGCAGTAAATACAGACAAGAGCCGCCCTAGTCGTAGAGAACATAGAAGAATCATAGGGTATCGAATCCATCTCGTACAGGCCTCGCTTCCATCCTTCCTCATTCTCCTCGCCTCTTCTCGCTTCTTCAGCATCCTCACTGGCTTCCACGACCCCACCCAAGCAGCTTCCTTTCTCTCTCCATCTTCTCCGATCCATGTGCCACCAGAGGAGCCTACACACGCCCAGAGTCAACACACGCCTCAGCATTACTTCTCCACAATCCCGTCCGTGCTCCCATCCCTTTCCTCCGGGACCCTATCCCCTAGCTCCTTAATATAACTAACCTCACTCCTCTCGCTCCTCCCATCCCCCTCGAAGTTCTCCACCCTCCTCACGTGCTCCGTCCTGACGTGGATTCCCTGCAGCTGAATCTCCTCGCCCCTTGGCTCCACAGCGACGCAGTGGCTCTGGATGCCCAGTGGACCCATCTTCGTTTGCCAGATTTTTTGGTCCGTATCTTCGTTTCTACTGCGTATGGCGCTGGCAAAGTTGGCGGCTTTGATGTTGTCGAGGTCCTTGGAGGCGCGGGGGTTGCGGTGTGAAACTGGGGCGCCACTAGCGCCAGGGCCGTACTCGCGTGATGAACCGGTACGAGCGGAGTCGGTAGAGGTAACCCAGTGGAGGACAAGAACGGAAAAGAGAACTAGGGTTGTTAGCAGATCTAGGCGTAGCCGGGACGTGGAGGCAAGCTTACTGTCGGCATTGCAGCAGATCAGACAGATCCATCCCGGTTCGCCGTGTAAAAGCATTAGCACCATCAAATTGATCACACTAGAAGTCAAAGTGCCGAGACTACCAATGAATGTACGAAGCGCAACCGTCCGTAGTGGGTGATCGGAGTTGTTCTTGTATGAGTAGAGCCTGCGGAGGGGCATGAGGAAGAGGCACGTGAGGTATACCTAGGCTAGATGTAAGCGTTAAAGCCTTAGCGGAGAGTTCCAGCAACCTACATTGACCACAACGTCGAACGAGATGAGTGGGATCATGGAGACCTTCTGCATGCCGATGATGCACATGCCAGACTGGTCAATGTAGGCGAAACGACTCCAACTGGTCAGTATCTGTATTGTGGATTGCCCGTGGAAACTCACTAGATGAAGTTGAGGACGACGACAACGATGTATGGCAGAAGCATGCCAAGGCAATTGACCAGGTAGAGCTTGTCTTTCATCCGAGGAAGGCGGCTGCCACGGACGATGTACTGTTTGCTTTAGTTGTATGACCGGAAGTGATCTAGCGTGTAGCTTACAGCTTTCTCAACCATAAAGTAGTAGATGAAAATCTTGGTGCTCATGTAGCATGCCAAACCTGCCCTTGTCAGCCATGACACCCTCTATACGTATCCGCCAGGCCCACTCACACATCAGTATGGCCGCATCGCAGATCGAAGTCGACTCGTTGATGCCGATATCCTTGAACAACGCCGTGACAAAGACAAATGCAAACGAGTCGAGGTAGATGACGATAATCAGCCATCCGGTGAGCGGCACTCTCCTCCATTCGCGAATCATCTGGGTGCGGCGTGTTATGCAGACAGCCAGTATAGACAGCGTGACTAGGGATAGGACCATGGAGACGAGACGACCCGCCAAGGGGATGATTGCAGGTGCCGGGTGCATCCCGGGCAGAGGGACACCCTCGTGGTCTCGTACGGCGAGTTGTAGGTTGTTGGACATGTCTGAGGGAAACGTGGACATGTCGGGATACAGGTTGTAGATGTTATCAGATTACGAGGAAATCGCAGAGTATAAAACAGTTAACCACCCAAAAAGGAAAGAACGACTACGTAAGAGAGGGAAGGAAGATCTTGAAGAAGGAACCAGAGATGATGCCTTACATGTCTTGCTTTTATCGGGGATCCTGGGCATATATACAGCTGTATTGATAAAGAAAATATAGACTTAGATGGCTTGCATTGATCAATCTCCAAGGGATACGTTAGGCTGCGCTTGCGGAGTTGAAGATCTTCAACACGGGGATACCGTTAGCTACAAAGCCACAGGGTGGGCCACCGAGTTTACGATGAGCGAATCCGGGCTGTCAAGATACTACGGGACGAGCTCCGCAGACGTGGCCATGCTGCGGGACAAAGGCCGAGACCAGACCTGCAGTTTGAATGCGCTAGGCGTTAGTTGAATAAGAAAACCTTCAGACTGTAGTGCAAAGGCAGTTGACGACGACTTGAAGGCAAATCCTCTTGACAGACTTGGCCTCTCCTCTCGGTACCCTACCCTCTCCTCAGTTGCTCTCAATGCCGCACGTAGAACGAAAGTCAGATACGGTTCTGCGCGTTTGACTTCAAGCCCTCAGGAAGTGTTGGACATGCGGCATGAACAGCCGAACTTCGTCAGAGAAGCGGTATTTCTTAGGTTCTGATAAGGTTTGATGGACCGTGATAAGGTTTGCCTAGGGCTACGGGCTAATGCAGGAGCATCGAGATATGCGGTTCCGAAACGTGTTGATTGGCCGGAGACAAACAGAATCGTAAGATTTTCCCTTTCCACAGGGCGGGAGATCAATCCTTCGCCTGCCTCCTGATGGCTTGGAGATTGCGGCACAGGCGGTACACGGTTGCAGGTTGGCGTTGGGCCTTGAGGTCCAGCTGTGCCTTGTGCCACGTGGGACAGGAAATTTGGATCCAGCTCGGTGGTAGTAAGCCGTTGTTGACTTTCCTCAAGACCCTGTGTTGGACGTTCTGTCAATTGCAAGTGTGCTCACCGTATGCGACATACCAATCGAAAATATGGGAGTCGAATGCTACCTATGTCACACAGTCGTTGTGGTGGATGACTGATCACGTTGCTACATCTTGTAGCAGACCTGCGTTTCATTCGTTCGCCAGCCACGCCCATTGTACACTCTTCTGCGACCACTGGAGCCCAGAGAGTGGGTAAGTTCAATAGCTTCCTGGACGATCACGCAAACCTCACCTCCCCAAACAAGCTGGCCCTCACCTGCAACACCGCCGCAATCTCCAGCACAAACTCCTGCAGCACGACAATGTTTGTCAACAAGTGACTGATACTGATCTCCACTCCGTCGTCATCGCCCCTCTCATCCTCAGCCATGCCGCCATCGACGTCAGGTTTTGCTTCCGCTTTACCAGCCCTCTCTATTCTAGCCCTTCCAGGAACCCACACCCTCCTTCTGATCGCCTCGCTATCCTCCACCACAACCCTATCCTCCTCACCCGGAGAAGCCAGCGGTTGCTCAACCAGCGTCTGACTCCCGCCAGAGCGCACGGACATAGCAGAGGAAGGACTTAGAGTTCGTGACAACGGCAGTGCTGGTGAGCCCGTGAGTGTTGAGAAAGATAGCTTAGACGGTCGTGGGGACGTGGCTACTGCGCGCTGTTGTGCTGTAGGAGTCGGCTGTCGTCCGCGAGGGGAGCTGGAGCGAGAAGGTGAGCCTGATCCTAGCTGGGAGAGGGGGAGCATATGAGCTGGCGTTCTTGCATCGGAGGGTAGGCGCTTTGTTGGTGTGGAGAAGCCGGGTGTTGCTTGGTTGATGCTATCAGCAGGTTTGATGATGGGTGAGAGGATTGGCGTTCGGGTCTGTACGTCTATCTGCTGGAAGAGCTGCTTGCGGGTTGTGATGAGGTTGTCCAGGTTCGCTATTTCTGTTCGTAAGTGGTTCACCTGTACCTGTAGGAGCTGTAGAGTTGCCATGAGTCGGGGTGGCGTCTGGCTGCTCCAGTCGAGTGGTCGACGCGCTTTCTTCATAGTAGCCATCTCTTTCAACTCGTCTACCTCGTCAGCCGGCAAGCTCTCGTATGTGTACTCAGGCCCTTCTTCGGCATCTAATGGTTGCTGCTCGAAAACATAGTCATCTGGTTCTGCGGCCATCCAACCTTCAAGACGGCATCTTGCGCATGAACCCAACGTGACGAAAGTCTCCGTAAGCTTGAGATTGGTCTCCACATTGTTCGTCAGGAATGACTCCAAGAGCATGAACATTGACTTGGTAGTCGCATCTGACGGCGCGATTTTATAGGAAGGCACAGCCCGAATATCCTCAATCAGAGGAGTTGACAGTGTTTTGGCCAATGACTGGCTCAAATCTTGCGTGAGCAGCATCTTGAATGAGCAAGGATGCGTTTCTACTAGGATCTGGATGTCCTTGAGATGCATGTCGTAAGCCTCATCAAGTCCTTCCTCGCCACCAAGGTCTTCCGCTAGAGACAAGTAAGCCTCCACTTCACTGCTGAGAGCACCGACCGTCCGGTTGCTGGGCGCATTCGCATGAGGCTTCTGCACCCTCAGCAACCCCGCCACGGCATACCCATGGTTCTTGCTTAGAATGACAGATACCAGCTTCAGAGCTGCCGTCACCGTCTGAGGGTTGACTGACTTGAGACTGAGCTGGATGAGGTCCACAAGGTTGAATAGTTTCGGATCGATAATGTCTTCGTCGTCGGCATGCCATGATTGACTCAGCTGCAGCAGCGACTTGCGTTTGCGATGCGACCTCGGAGATCGTGGCGAAGATTGCGTACGATCCTCGAGAGCTAGCAGGTAGTGTAAGATCATATGCACAAGTTCGGGATGGTCTAGTGCTTCGAGGATGCGTCGTAGGTATGTCAGCACCGCAACAGCAGAGCCACCGTCTACGTCCGACGACTGAAGAAGTGAAGGGTATCTGTGTTTTATTAGCGAAGCTTAGTGTAGGAGGTGCAGGGCTCGCTCACAGAAGCTGTTGCAAGAACAGCACTTGAATGTGATCAATGAGCGTCTGTCGGACATCGACCGATCTGCAATGCTCAAGCACATCCTGCCAGAATGTTAGATAGGACAGAAATGTCTCCATGTGCGCGTTGAAGCTCGTGGAGAAGTAGTTGTCCACATCAATAGCAGACGTCAACTCCATGTAGTCGGACAACGCCAGTATGGGCGGTAGATTATCCATCGGATGCGCGATAGAAAGCTTACTATACCCGTCAGCCACCTCGCAATCAACATAATTTCAAGATGCGCATACCGGCTGAGCTGACCATACAACGCACCAAGGCCACTACCCATGAGCGTCGGTATATCGCTATCCACCAACCACGCCTCCAAATCCTTCGAATGCGACGCCGTCTCAAAGATATACAGCAGCCCCGTCCTCGCAAAGTCCCCTATCCTCCCCTCATGATGCACATGCTCAATCAGCTTATAGCACAGCGGAAAATCCTCCTTCTGCGTGACCCCCACGAACGAATCCTCCATCGTCTCTTGTCTCCGCGTATCCACAAACACATCCTCCTCCCTCTCCTCGCCCTCTTGCCCATCCTCGTCTTCGCCATCCCCCTTTCCATGAAACCACACCCCCAAAACCCCCTCCTCCAACCGAATCCTCGCCGCAACCGCAAACAAACACTCCACCACCTCCCCCAGCCCCTCCGTCCCCAACACCCCCTCAATCCCATCTCCCGTAACGCCCTCAACCCACCCCATCAGCCCCCTCGCGAACCCCTCCTCCCCCACAAACCCCCCCTCACTATCCACCAGCGCCGCAAAGAAGCCCACCGCCTCTCTGATCACACTTTCATTCCTACATTCCAGCGCGATTTGCCCGACTGCTTGGTAGAGGGAGGCGGAGGAGGTTAGTTGGAGGCAGAGGTGGGGTGGGTGGGAGCGGGACTCGGTGGTTAGGAGGGTGGTTAGGCGGGAGAGGAGGGTTGAGAGGGCGGTGGTGGTGGTGGGGGATTGGGGGGATTTCCATGTTTGCTAGGAGGGTGTGTTAGCTAGATGCGAGGGAGGAGGGGAGGGAGAAGGGAGGGGAGGAGAGGAGGGTACCAGGACTTGGTGGTAGGTTTTCTTGAAGCGGAGGAGGCGTTGTTGGGGGGTGAGGACGGTGGGTTGGCGTGGGGAGGAGGTGCTGCCGGTGATTAGGCGGGTGAACTGCGTTTGTTAGGTGGTTTGGAAAAGTGTAAGCTTCGGCTGCAGACCTACAAAGTCCATAGCTATCATAGGCGCATGTTGTGGGTTGAGTGTTGGATGGGTTGCGGAGGGAGCTCGGAGGTTTCAAAGTTCGCGAGTCGCGCTCCGCAAAATTGCCGAATCGGGCAATCCGAAAACACAAGGTCACGACACGCTCAGTAAGAATATCAGAAACAATCCATTACCGACAACTAAGGTATCCTAAATCAGAATGCGACCGGACCAAAGCAAGAAAGGACCACTTCATCCCAATGTACAGTTCCGCTACTCCACGCTCAGTAATGAACGGACCCTCACCACTCTCTTACATCACTACGCCTGCTTCCGTGCGGCCTCCAGCTGCCACTCGAACACCTTCCTGAACACACCCTTAGCACCACTCTCAATGACCTCTCCATGACAGGGGATGATCCTGTCAAAGTCCCACTTGTCCACCTTGGCCACACTCCTCGAGAACCCCTGCCTATCCTTCGCCGCGAGCGCATACCAAATCAACCTCTTCTGCCACAGCGCATCCCCCTTCGTATTGTTAATCGCACACATCAACTTCGTCAACAACCCTGACGTCGGATCATACTTGCTCTTCGAAAAGCTCTCCTTCGCCGGCAGGTTAAACATG
This sequence comes from Floridaphiala radiotolerans, assembly GCA_022813185.1. Taxonomy (NCBI): domain Eukaryota; kingdom Fungi; phylum Ascomycota; class Dothideomycetes; genus Floridaphiala; species Floridaphiala radiotolerans. The sequence goes on along the minus strand of JAKLMZ010000006.1, from coordinate 662,272 downwards.
AAATCCGCCTCGATGAGCGTCCGGTCGGGCTTGTGGTAAAAGACAAGCTCCTTGTTCGCGTGTGCGGGGATGTACTCGTAGTCGAACTCGGCGTCGAACTCTGGGTCGATGGTCATGGAGTCTTTGTTCTTGGAGGTGAAGACGTGGGCGAAAGGGACGTCTTCGTTGCCTTGCTTTGCGCGCTTCTCGGGGAGGCCTTCGACGCCGATGACTTTGGCTTGGGGGTATTGTTGGTACCAGGGGCCGATTTGCATGTGGTGCTACGGGTGTGTTAGTGCGTGATGATGGGGAATGTTTGGGGATACGGACCTCAAAGTCGAGCGCGGCGATGTATCGTACTTCGCCCAGCTCTGCGATCTTGGCCTTGACCTCCTCTGTGAGCATTGGTGGGGAGAAGACGGCGAGGCTGCCGCCCTTGAGACGGACTGTGAGAGTAATGAGTATGCGGTGTATCCGAAAGAGTGATGGGCACCACTCACCAACTGTCCCTCGCAGACCAACTTTGATCAGTCCATTGCGAAAGAAAGGTAAACCGAATGTTGTGATGTTTTTGGTGATTTGGCGAATCACCATGACCTTGGAGGGGTCTTCTTTGAGAGGTGAGGGCATCAACATGGCTGTTAGTGTTTGTTCGTACAAGAAATTGCAATGTTCTGAATGAAGAGGTTCAGGCAATATCTACCTTGTAATTGAGAGAAGAGAGTCGCGATATATGTTGGTAATGATCTTCACGTGCAGATGTCGAAATCGAGTACGTCACACCAGAATGACAGGCTTGACAGGACCCTGCAGCAGCTGTTGTGGGTTTGGGTACGGTAGCGGCGGGAGATCAACCGAACCCTCGGGGAAGGCTAGAATTAGAGCTGTTTTTACTGAGGAATGAGTTGCTGTGATTTATTGAGAGTAATGATCCCAGTTGCAGCTTGTACATCTCCTCTTTATACCTCCTCATGCCAGTCCATCCCAAGCCCGCATCACGGCATGGCGTTCCCAACACCTGAGCCGATATCCTGAAGTCGGACGACATCACTCTTCCCGTCAAAGGGAACTCAAATAGGTTACGCGCGAAGGTACCGAGAGTTGAATAAGCTGGCGTTTGTGGATTACTAACAGGAGGTTGTACGCTCAGCAGAACCAATGACACCAGGACCAGAGAGCCAAGGTCTTCAATCCATCCGCTGGCTGCCGTTGACAAGCAATGATTATTTGGAATGAATAAGCACTCTATTTATGAACCAAGGCTCGGAGACACAACCATCAATTCCAGGAGTATCTGGGAGAGTCAAGTTTCGGCCGTACCTGCAATCAACGTTATTTCGGCATCGAAGTCCGACAACTATGCCATTAACGGCGTATGCATGATGTGGTCCATACATACCGACCAAAGCAGCGCGGAAAGACATACGCTCCTGGTACGGTAGAACGGCGCCCGGCTGAGCAGGTTGCTAATACTGAGCAAGAGAATTGGTTTATATGGGGGAACCGAGCGTATCTGGGATATTCAGCGATTGCATGTTCCAATTGTTGATAATCGGCGGTAAACGGCACGCTTTGCAATGTTCTGAAATTGAAAGAAAGAGTGGCACTGTATAATACAGAAGACAGTACTACGCCAACGAAGACGACCCATCACAGCTCTTTTGATGGATACCGCATCTGATCACGTGCAAGCGCCAACGGCACGCATTCGTGCACTTCCTTGCAGTACCTCCCGCCCAGCCGTCTGATCACATCTGCTCTCTCCCCCATACTGAGCGCATTGTACAACCCAGCTTTTGCCCAGTCGTAATCCTCTTGCGGCCGCTCCTCAAACTCAAACGCATCCCATGCTTGGTCCAGCACCCAAACACCTCCGCCATCAGGAAACCCTACGACGACCGCACCGTCCCCGTCAGGCTGATCCCGAATGTAGTTACAGTTGGGTTCTTCCTCGTCAGGATACTGTCGACAAGCGTCCGGGATGCTCCAGAAGGAGGCTCCAAGCATCCGCAGGCGCTCACAGAAAGCGTCCTCTTCGTTTGCATCCGCGGACCTCTCGTTGTCGTTGACGCGATCCAAGCCCAGCCACGCCATCTCTACAGGCGTCGTGTACTTGATCCAAACACCGCCAGAAGACGGCCAGCAAGCAACGTTGTTCGGGTTCGCTTGGTCGAACGAAGAGTCATTCACGATTAGGCGTTTAACCGGCATTTGAACATAAGAGTAACGAGAACCGACATTGACTGTAACGTTGTGAGTTCGACAGTACGGCGTGTCATCCCCGAGAAATGTTCTTCTGAACCAAAACCGATTGTATGCTGCTGTTTGGCTGTCTCCCACGAACACGACGAGACAGCTGATCAGGTTGCTCAAGAGGAAGACTCCGACGACAGCCAGTATTGTGATGTGCTTCAAGGTAATCCCAAACACTCGCTTCTGCCATATCGATCCTCCTAGGAAGTGTTCCTGTTCCTTCTCGGCGAACGAGCTTGGGCACTCATATGACATTGTTCCCGATCGAGCCAGTCTGGTTTGCAATACAAGGAATCAAGCCAAATTCCACTATTGGTAGAGTAAGAGTGAACGGAAGTTCAACGCGTGCTACGAGGATGTTGCTGCCTAGCGCCTGTAGCGTGATGCGGCACACACTTACCCTCCAGCGTATAGGGAAGTAGCCACTGCGGCACAGCAGTGTTTGGAATGAAGATCAGCCATGAATGTGAAAAGAAGCGTCTGATTGGTTTATTGTCGGAGCTCCTCTGACAGTTGTCAAGCTTCACAAGACAGCAGCCGCCTTGCTCTATCTGGCCTCAACGACATTCTTCTCCATCCCAGCTACACCCTCTCTGACCTGTTGACTAAAATGCAGCTTCAGCAGCTCGCTCTCCCAAACAGTCCCAGCGAAAGGATTGCTGCTGTCAATCTCCGCACTGAGCGGGTTGAAGACACCGTCACCCTTCCTCTCTTCCGTATACCACATGGCAGCGATCTTCTTGCCATGCACTTTCGTTATCCGGTTCATCAGGCCGACCATGGCCAGGCACGACTTTTCCGGCAGCTGAAGGGATGCTGTGAGTATGGCTCTGCTGAAGGCTGCGATCCGCGTGGCAGGGACGGCACGTAGGGCTGTTGGTGGTAAGAGTGTAGATGTGAGCGAGCGGAGCAGTAAGACTATGGTCGTCTGGACGTTGACCTTGTGTGCCTCTGTTCTTTGATCAGGTGCATCTGGATCCGGAAGGTGCAATGACTTTGAGTTGAGCTCAACGTCAGGGTTCAGCGAGACAGGGTACAGGGTGCGGTACAGGTGTGTAATGAAAAAACTGAGATCGAGATGTAGAGTGTTTGCGGCCGCATGTGCGTCCTGTCCTTGCAACAAAGCAAAGGCCGTGATGACGCACAGAAGAGATTCCCGCGTCGGATTACGCGAAATGTCCTCGTCTAGGGAGTCGTCCGTCCCCTCTGCGCTGGCTGGAGGTGCATCTGCAGCGGCAATCATGTCTTTCAGAGCCTCCAGGATATCTCCAAAGAAGTCCTGGTTAATCAAATGGGAGTACTTTGCCAGACCTTCCAATACAGCACCCATGAGACTGGGTACCCTGGCCTTGAGTATGCGGAAATAGGTAGCGAATACTAGTTTGAGGATCTCAGACTGCATCCTCTCTTTCTCCTCATGACTGACGGTTGCATCAGCCTCGTTGAACTCCTTCTGGAGCGTCTTCTGTTCCCGCATAGCTTTCCGCATCCGCTTCGTACGAAACTCTTTCTTGTGCTTGAGTTGCTTTCCCTTCGATGCATCACCATCGTCCCTGTCCACTCTGTTGTGCGAGGCTTTGTGCGCAAACTCGGAGAGCAGTCTTAGATGCAGGAACGTGTTGAGAACACTCTCGTCTATCCGGTAGTGCTTGCCCTTAATCATCTTCATCAACAGTGTGACAGCATCTAACGCTGCATTGCCATCTTCATCCTCCCTAAACAAGGTTTCAAATGCCTCCAAACATTTCCTGAAATCAGCGTCCACGGTCCTTGTGCTGATTTTGCCGACAAGAATCTTGATCAGGTCGCTGCGGAAGTTGAAGTGCGGTACAGATGTAAGCAGCGTGCATGCACACGAGATAGCAACACTAGCCAAACTCGCCGTCTGCTCATCCATCCCATCCCTGCTACCCTTTGCGTACTTCGCAAGCTCCTTAACATACACCTGATACCCACCAACAATCGCCTGCTCAAAGTTCCTCAGCTTGCGAACCTCTTTCGACAATTTCTCCTTCAGATCCTCCTCCTTGAGCGGCCGTATCCGATACCCAGGTATCATATCCTTATACACCGCCAACTGCGCAGCCAAAGCCAGCTTCTTCACCGTGAAATTCGGCGATCCCGCAACCTTCGCCAGACTCCTCAACGAACTCGCATGTTCCTCCGGATCCTCGTTGATCAACGCAGCCAACCGCGCCAGTTCCTCTTTCGCCTCGACGACCTGCTGCCTGTGACTGACCTTGGGCGCTTCCGGCACCTCTTCCTCAACTGCCTCTGCATCGTCTCCTTCGTCCTCACTGCCTGTTCCGAGGAAGCTGTCCTCGTCCTTATCCGGCTGATCCGCGTCCGGGTGTTCTGCCCATCCTTCAGTAGTTCGAATGGGGAGTTTGGAGCTTTCGTCCTTCTTTTGCAATCTCCGCGGTCGCTCCTCGTAGTCCTGTTGCGCATCCCATTTTGGGGCTTTTCGGCGGTGGTTCGCGGGCGGAGGGGGGGACGGTGTTGCGGTGGCTTCGGATTCAGGACTGAGCCTTCTTCGCTTGACGGGTCGCGACATCGTGTACGAGTAAAGGATTGGCGTCAAATCGAGGCTGCGGTTGGGGTGAGGTGTTGTTTGATGCTGGGAAATTTTCTGGAGCGCTATCGATAGGATTTGCGATGAAAATTGGCTAACCGTAAATGGAAAGGTGGGAACAGGAACATTTATCTCATATCGCTCGACACGAAATATGGAAACTTACAAGCGCAGATTTCTTTGATATAATTGTATCGCTATAGGAAGTCCAGATGGACACTGGAGTGTTCCAGGATTACTATTACGTTGGCTTTGTACCTCACGCCGCGGCTTACTTAGACTGCCTATCGTATACCACGCGCCAATGTCCATCAAAATCCTGCCCTTATTCCTACCCTCTATTCCCCGTCATGGTGCTCGTAATAATCTTCCAGTACTACTCTTGCCATTTCTAGTTGTTCGTCTGTCTGAGCGACAAGCACCTTGCTCTTACTGCTGCTTCCAGTTATGTCCGCCACGGCGGCGTCCGTCTGAGCAGCCTCCTCGTTCTTGTTGTCGTCTACCGCAAAGCCAAGACATTCACCTCCTTCGACCACCTGCTTTCTCAGCAACACCCCTTTTTCACCAATACCGCCGGCAAAGACCAACGCATCTACCTGGCCGCCCAGCTTGACATAGTAGCTGCCTAGGAAGCCAAGTATTCGATCAAGCATGACATCAAACGCAAGTTTACATTTCTCATCACCCTTCCCCATTCTGTCAAGGATCGAACCGAAATCCGTCGTCCCAGTCATAGCTTGCCATCCGCTGCTCTTGTTCAATATCTCCTCCGCCTGTGTGATGTGCATTCCTTTCGCGGCGGATCTGGACGGTTTCCCAGCGTCGTGTGTGTAGTGGAATACTAGACTTGGATCAATGTCCCCTGATCGGGTTGCTCCTGGCAGTCCCGAGAGCGGCGTCAATCCCATTGTGGTATCCAGACTCTTTCCATTCTTGATTGCACACATGCTGGCTCCGCTACCAAGATGCAGCGCAATCAAGTTCGTCTCCTCCACGTTCTTCCCTAGGTGTTTCGCTACCGCTTTCACAATGAAAGCATAACTCAGCCCATGAAACCCATACTTTCGTAACCGGTTCTTCTCCGCCAGCTCCGGGTCGATCGCGTACGTGTAGACCTGCTTCGGTATGGTATGATGGTACACGCTATCAAAGCAAGCAATGTTCTTCGCCTTCGGCAGCTCCTCGCTCACGGCCCGCACAATCTCCAGCGCACCGGCATTGTGCAGCGGTGCCAGATCACTCAGCTCCTCTATTCGATGGTACGTCGACCCAGTAATCTGCGTCGCCCTTTCAAAGTCCCCTCCATGCACTACCCGATGACATGTATACGCAATATCATCCTTATGCTTCAACTCTGGCAGCCCCTCGTCATTCTCCAGCGTTTTGAGGATGTAGCTAAACGCGCCTCGTTGTCCCTCTACTTTCTCGTGGATCTTCTTTTCCGATGCGACCTTCTCGCCATGGCGCACGTATTTGAAGAGCGCGGGCGGGGCTGTGAGACCGGAGACTTGGACTTCGGCGATTTGCGTGGGGTCGAGGTGTTGTTTCAGGGGGCCGCGGTAGACGGAAACTTTGACGGAGGAGGAACCGGCGTTGATGGCGAGGATGATGACTGCTTTTGCGGGGTCTGAGGACATGTTGGATGGTCTGGAGAGGAGTGTGGAGGGCTCAAGGGGCAACTGAACTCTGGACGATGCGGCGGAGAAGATGCCTAGATCTCGAATGTCGAGGCATAGCGATTATTTATTGTGTGTAGCTGTCTATAGCTTCATGAGCTCACCTTGACACATTGACGGCGCGGGATCTGGCGGGGTTGATGGCCGGATGGTGGGGTGATTCTCAGCCCAAACTGGCGGGACACTGAACCCCCAAGCCGGTAGCTTCCGCCGCGGACTTTGCTCCTGAACTCCTCTCCAACGCCTGGAATTGTTCTTCGCCAATGCAAGTCGATGAGCTGCTTCCTAGATACTAACGCCGAATGCGACGCTGACTACGTCTTGCAATGGAAGTTCACCCTCTTCAATCATTGGAAGATCAATCCGCTTCTGTTACGGTTGAAGTTGATGTCTGTCGTTGTAAACACTGACATGTGAAAGGGTAAACAAATGATGACATCGGATGAACGTCACCCAGCATGGTGTATCGGATTCTCTGCGCAACTCGATCGAGCAGGGACGGCGGCACGGGTAGGTGAATCTGCTCTTTGCGCATTCTCGATATCGCATTTCACAAAACCCATCTCTGCATTACTAGCTCGTTCCAGTCCTTTTGGTTTCGAGTTGTTTCACATATCCATTCTGATCAATTCCTCACCATCGACCGCAATCCACGTCCTTCAAGATGCCAGGCGAGATCATAGACCGGCCAAATCCGGAGCCACTCCCCTCAAACCTTCCAGACGATGTCCTCTCCCTAGCAGTCCAGCTTGAGAAGACAACCCTACCAGAAGATGTAAACGAAAGCCTGAAGCAATTCCGCCGGGCCGCCTGCTACATCGCAGCCGCCATGATCTTCCTCAAAGATAACGTCTACCTAAAGGAAGACCTAAAGTTCGAACATATCAAGTCACGATTACTAGGTCACTGGGGAACATGCCCTGGTCTTATCCTAGTGTACTCGCACCTAAACTACCTCATCCGAAAACAGAACCTGGATATGATCTACGTCGTTGGACCTGGCCACGGTGCCCCGGCTATCCTCGCAGCGCTCTGGCTCGAAGGATCCCTGGAGAAGTTCTACCCAGAGTACAGTGTCACAGCTGAAGGCTTGCATAACCTCATCACCAAGTTCTCCATAACAGGCGGGTTCCCCAGTCACATCAACAGTGAAACGCCCGGAGCCATCCACGAAGGTGGTGAGCTTGGGTACGCGCTGAGTGTGAGTTTCGGCGCGGTCATGGATAAGCCGGACCTGATTGTTGCGTGCGTTGTCGGCGATGGAGAGGCTGAAAGCGGGCCTACGGCGACGTCGTGGCATTCGTACAAGTATCTAGATCCCAAGGAGTCGGGAGCGGTGCTGCCAATCGTGCATGTCAATGGGTTCAAGATCAGTGAGCGGACAATCTACGGGTGTATGGATGATAAGGAACTCGTTGCGCTGTTCAGCGGATACGGATACCAGGTCCGATTCGTGGAGGATTTGAACGACATTGATGCGGATCTCGGTAATTCCATGGAATGGGCTGTGAGTGAGATCCGCAAGATTCAAAAGGCTGCAAGGGAAGGAAAGCCGATCAGTAAGCCCAGGTGGCCGGTACTGATCCTCAGGACACCGAAGGGCTGGAGCGGACCGAAAAAGCTTGGGGACGAGTTCATCGAGGGCAGTTTCCATTCGCATCAGGTTCCACTTCCCAAAGCGATGAGCGACCAGGAGCAGCTTGATGTGCTGCAGAAGTGGCTCGCTAGCTATGATCCCAAGGAGCTGTTTGGCGAAGATGGAAAGCCCAACAAGGCTATCCTCAGCACCATCCCTGAGCAGCCGGAGAAGCGGATGGGCCAGCAGGAGATAACCTATGACCCTTACATAGGTGTCAAAGTGCCCGACTGGAAACAGTTTGCGGTCAAGCAGGGTGATGAAGCTAGCTGCATGAAGACAATCGGCAGTCTCATAGACACAGTTGCGCAGGACAACAAGGACTCCTTCAGGCTCTTCAGTCCGGATGAGTTAGAGAGCAACAAATTGGACACGCTGTTGACCCATACCAGCCGCAATTTCCAGTGGGATCAGTATTCGCAGAACCAAGGCGGTCGCGTTATCGAAGTTCTGTCAGAACATCTGTGCCAAGGCTTCATGCAAGGATACACACTCACCGGGCGGGTCGGTCTCTTTGCCAGTTACGAATCCTTCCTCGGTATCATCCACACCATGATGGTGCAGTATGCCAAATTCAACAAGATCGTAAGTCCTGCCCCTACCTTTCTTTGATCCCACTAACACATACCAAGGCCCGAGAAGTCTCCTGGCGCGGTGATATCAGCAGCATCAACTATATTGAGACCTCCACCTGGACCCGACAAGAGCACAACGGCTTCAGCCACCAAAACCCCTCCTTTATCGGCGCAGTCCTGAACCTCAAGCCCGCAGCAGCACGAGTCTACCTCCCACCAGACGCAAACACCTTCCTCAGCACACTAGCCCACTGCCTCGGCTCAAAGAACTACGTCAACCTCATGGTCGGCTCTAAACAACCAACACCAGTGTTCCTCTCCGCCGAAGAAGCAGATCAGCACTGCAAAGCCGGCGCCGGAGTGTGGAAGTTCGCCAGCACAGACGAAGGGAAAGACCCAGACGTCGTGCTCGTCGGCATCGGTGTTGAACTGACCTTTGAAGTCGTCAAAGCAGCTGAGCTGTTGAGGAAGATGGCTCCCGATCTGCGCGTCCGGGTTGTCAACGTGACGGATCTGATGGTGCTGGGCACAGAAGGTGCACATCCTCATGCGCTCAGTGACGAGGGTTTCGACGCTCTCTTTACGGAGGATAAGCCTATCCACTTCAACTACCACGGTTACGCAGCTGAGCTGAAGGGCCTGTTGTTCGATCGCCCGCAAACCGCACGGATCACCATTAAGAGTTACAACGAAGAAGGCTCGACAACTACGCCATTTGACATGATGCTCTTGAACAACGTCAGCCGATTTGATGTAGCGGAACATGCGATACTGGGCGCCGCGAAGACGAATGAGAGCATCAAGATGGAGAGTGGGAAGTTGGTCGCTGAGCTGAAGGGGAGGGTCAAGGAGATTCGGAAATATGTGAAGGAACAGGGGAAGGATATGGATGATATCTATGATATGCCCAAGTTCGATTAGCGCGGTCCGTGTAGCACCATGATGTATAGAAATATTATGACCGTTACCGACAATGAAGTGAGAACACTATCTTTAGGATGTGAACGTCGTCGATCGTTACGGGCAGTGTTCACAAGAGATTGCTGGCTTGAACGCAGACAGTATGCTTCACAGGCCTTCTAGATCGCGGGATGCTTACTCGTCCCGTGAGCAGAGCGCCATTGAACTTCGTAATCTAGAACTCGCGTTTGCCATTGCTGTTCAGTTTGCGGTTGGAAAGCTGCAGTGACGTCCCATACGTTCGAGAACTGTGCGATCTATAAATTTTCTTTGCTGATATCCTGGGGTGTTCCAGGGGCTAGAGGAGGTATTGGTGTCAATATCGAGTCGGATAAGAGCCGCCACTGTCCTATGTAGACCGCAATGGACAAAACGGGGTTATTGTTGCGGAATTCAACTGAGATACAAGACCTGCTCACTAGATTCATCTCTATCCGAGCGAGAAGTGAAACAAGGACACAAGCTGAATTCACCTCTCCCAGCAACAACCCCTCACACTTCCCTCACCTTCCCCTTTAAAAGCACCTCCATAACTCAATCTCCCGCCCTCGGGCACCGTGGCGAGTTGGTTAGCTGTTGCGGTCTTCATCGGGAAGGCTCAGGTCGCTGATAACCACCTCGTCACCGACAACCACGACAGCCCGGGTTCGATTCCCCCGAGGCCAACTCTGGATCGACCGCCCTTATTCCGGACCGGATGGCCAACCTCGACCGACCGACCGACCGACCGACCGACCGACCGACCGAAGCGAGCGATTGACCGACCGGTTTCTCACCGCCTCCTCATCGACAGGTTCGAAAAACATCGACATCGGAAATTCCCTCAGAAACCCTGGCCCAGGGTTACCGCAAGGGGGTGCTGCTCATGCAAGTGGGTGGTCGACATGCGTTTTGGTATTTGGAAATTTTAACTAGCATTTATTCTTTTGGTATTTGAAGTTCCAAGACAGCAAGCAAGGAATTACCGAGAGATTTTGGTTATGTTGTACATTTGAGGAACCTGGAAGCACAGCTTTTGGTGATTGATGAGTGATTTTCTGCTGCTTGCTACTAGGCAATTTGACTCCAGCCACTTAGATCACTTCTTACAGATGATGTTTTGAAACACGTCAGAGGTTTCTTGCTTTTCTCTCAATGAGGGCTACGGAAACGTAGGAGAAGCGCCATATTGCTTGTATCAATCCAGCAAAAGTACTTTTGTTCCGCAGAAATTTGACAACGCTCGAGCAGATGGGGAAGTGGAACTGCGAATAGGACACTATTGATATTTGAACAAGTGCGAAATACCTTCTGGAGATCTGAACCTTCCCGCTTTTCCGCTTGATAGACCTCCTTATGCAACAAAGCTAAGAGACATAGAACAGCAAACGGAAGCGTAGACGGTGGACGGCTCGAGATCGAGATTTGGGATTTCTTGCGCTGACGAGAAGCCCAGAACCTTCACATCACTAAGTAGCCCATCGAGGACTCTGACTTCCGAGCCAAATGCAACCACGATGTCCTCAAATGAGTCCATATCCTCTATCATGAAGCGACAGCCACAACGGGGCCAGGCCCATACTCTTGGAGTAATCTATCCGACCATGCCTAAAAGCGCAGCAGCGGAGAATCATCGTAATCGCACCACGACGCTGAATGAGGTCAATCCGCAGTCTGCCTAACGCCGTCCATGCTCCCATTTCATCAATGTTTTACTGCCCGTCTTCCTCACCATCAACGTCGCCGTACTGCCAGCCAAGTTGAACCTTGCCCTCCTGGTCGTCCGCTCTATGCAAGTAAATCCACCAGAAGTATGACCCTGTAAAGAACATCCCGCCAACAGTATTTCCAAGCGTAACAGGCAGCATACACTTCCATAGAAACGCTCCGACCGACATCTTCGCACCCAGCATCATCCCGATACTGCCCAGGTACATATACTCCACAGTATGCGGAAACTTCGCCACCGTGCTCACAAAGAACGGCAGATGCAGTCCCAAAGCCTTCGATATCCCGTCCCGGTTCTGCGTGCCAACGAACATAGCCAGCGTCACGAGGAACCCGCAACCGATGGACCGCAGGAAGATGACGTGCCATTGCCGCTCGATGATGTCCTCGGTAACTTGTTTAACGACGCCTGAACGGAACGGCTCTTCGGTTAGGGCTTCGGTGGAGTATGAGAAGACGGCGGAGAAGAAGAGTGCGCCGACGAGGTTGCCGAGCCAGGAGACGAGGACGCGGGAGATGTAGTCGAGGGGTCGGCCGCGGCGGGCGAGGGCGGTCATGGCGAACCACATTGGGTAGCCTGTGTATCTGGGAGACGTTAGCTTCTGGCGTCTCATGTAATAGGTAAGACTTACAGCTCAGCGCCGACAAAGTAGACCAGCACGAGACCGACTGGGAAAGATGCGCCTTGTGCCAGTCTCATGAGTCCTGGGTTCGAGTCTGACAGCGAAGGTATTCCCGTAGCCAGCGTCAACGCCAGCAGACCCCCAGAAGATAGTAACAATCCTCCATAGATGTTCTTCAACAGTACAAGCTCCAATGACTCGCTCAAGTGATGAATACCCGTCTGGAGCGTGTCCTGAGCGGCATGCATTGGCGACAGAGCGCCTGAGCTGGGACTTCCGGCCATGCTGATGGTGGAAGAAAAGAGTGAAAGGAGGACTTCTTAGGAATTAATCCGTGACTCTGAGGTTGTTGCATTGTGAGAAACTCCATGCTTGGCTGTAATTGATGGAGATCGGACGCGTCTCCAGCTTGAACGATGACGTTGCCAATAGCCTCGGAACCTTGAGTCTTGGCAGGGACCTGGGCACATCTCGGGAGATCATCAACGCCGAGAGATCGAAAGACGCGGAGGTTTCCGTGTTATCAATGCGACACCGACCACCATCCTCCATTGCCAATTTCCATAGTATCTTGCTCCCAGTGGAGTAAACTCTTAAGCTTAAACGGGAGATCATGTGATCTCGAAAGTCAAAGCGTAGGCGATGTTACGCTTTCCACCACGTACCCACCTCTTCCCAAGGGCAACATCTTGTGTTACAAGATGTTGTGCTCCAGTCAACGACAGGCTTCTCAAACCAAGATACTTTCACGAAGCTCGGCCGGGAGCGCATGGATCAAGCTGGAGGTCTGACAAGCCACAGCGTCCACCGTGGAAACGCTGGAAGCCAGTTGAGTCTAGTGAAAAGAGCAAGGATACCTCGTTGGATCGTTTCAAGCTCGAACCCCGTGATATGGTCCTTTTCGAACCGTGTGCACCGCCTCCGGGGTTCGCATTCGTACCTTCTGGGAACAAATTTATGATCAAGCATTGCCGAGAGCATGCGGATCAAGTGTACATCGTCTGGCAGAACTCTTCTACCCGGCATTGGACGGGAATCTATGTCTCGGAAGACCTCATCCCAAATGCCAGGGTTGCATTTGATAAGGAAAGGGAGCCGATAGAGAAGCAATGGTCGCTCCACCTTCAGAAGACATGGCCGCGTATTCCTGTAGCTGACAAGGAGGCGTTACATGAAATTATTCGTTCGAAGTACCCTTATGTCACTAGGAAGCTACGTCCTCGCGATCTTCAGCCGATTCGTAATGATATAGTCATTCCGTACATTCGAGACAAGTACACGACGGTCAAGACGATTGACTTGCATGACCCCAGCAAGGATCCGCAGGAAGTTGCGCAATCTACTCAGAAAATGTGGGAGATTCTGGGCGTCTGGAGCGGTCGATGAGGTTTCAAAGCCTGGCATGACGGGTAGCTCATCCATGAAGGAGCAAACCACTTCTATCCGACGGCTTCAAATTGTCGACTCATCCGACTAGCATCTATAGGGCATCAATCTGAGGCTTCCGACCCACAGTGGCCAATAACGCTGTCTCGACTCTCCTACATCTTCTCCCCTTTCCGCAGCCTCTCCCGTACCTTCATCAGCACCAGGCCCAACCTGTTCTCTCCCCACTCGTCCTCTTTCCCTTCAGCATCATCACCAGCAAAGCCAATTCCCCACACCCTATCCGCCGGGTTACTCTCCACAAGGACCAGATCCGCCGTATCCAACAACGCTTTCCTACACTCCTCGACCTGGCAGAACTTTAACCAATTCCCCTGTTCAACAACCTCATCGCATTTGCTTTTCCACAGCTTGCCGTCGTAATTCTTGATCCCTCTCCCGAGCCTGTTGGCTTCACCCGGTGTACCGGCCATCAGGATCTTCTGAGCCGAGCCCTCATCTTTCATGACGATGGCTTTGTAGTACATCATGTAGTGCTCGGCGGTGGGGAAGCGGTGGCCGGAGGAGGGGTCCGTGAAGGAGGAGGGGTACCATTGCTGGAGGGTTGCTTCGGGGAGTTGGAGTTCGTAGCCGTAGAAGAACAGGTATTTGTCTGTGTAATGGCGGGCAGGACCATAGGGTGGGTTTATGGTGGACATGGCGCGGATGTTGTTTAGGAGAAACGTACTGTGCAGCGGTCTTTGCAGTGACGTTCTGAGAGACTGGAGCATGTATGACTCCTAGAGTAACGAATGAAACTGTTTAGGTACTTCTCTGTCTAATCTCTGTGTAAATAGTGTAGTGTCGAGAACCTTGTCATTGCTGAAGTTCAGCGTGTCAACAAGACGAACACGTCCGTTGACGTCATGTATCTACATTAGCCAGAACCCCTCATATACATTCAACATACTGCAATGATGCTGTTAAACGAACTGAGCACGTTGAAAGCTTTCTGGATTGTCATTGATCTTAATTTTGATACGCTTACAAGAGCAGAATGGCAGGACAGCACCTGGTGAGTGAGGGGCATCCTGCCTAGGGATGAGCAGAGTCCACCAAGGTGCTCAATGCGACCCTTGCACTTCTATACCTTATCCAGACAACAACCGCTTGAAACCATTGATCAATTCTTCAACTTGCATCGCAGCTTTCGCAAACGGTTGGCCTTTTGCTAGCAAAGACGCATCAACATGAGTTTCAAAGCGCCTGTGACAGCTGTGGCCCTTACTGTCGATCACCATTGGGTTCTTCGACAAGCCGAACGTCATCGCGCCCTACCGACAAGCACGAGTAGATGAACCTTGACAGAAGCACATATTTCACCCAGTTCTCACACTTCATGTCCAGTTCTAGTACCACAGGACTTACCTGATCAACTTCACAATGGCAGACAGCAACACCGAATTCCCGTCCGAACTCACCGGAGGATGCGCCTGCGGTTCCGTCCGCTACACCATCAGCGTACCAGACGAGAAGTCAAAGCCTCAGGTAACCAGTCTTCCCGTCCTTCTACTTGTCCCCAACGCTAATCATCCATACTCACAGGGCTCAACCTGCCAATGCACAACCTGCCGCAAATGGACCTCCGCCCTCATCTCCCACGCCCTCCAAATCTCCCCCTCCAACTTCCACCTCACCTCCTCCACCACCCTTAAAAACTACAAATCCGACGAAAAAGTCACGCGCACATTCTGCGGCACTTGTGGAGGGGGAATAAGCTGGAGGCACGAGGACATGCCGGATATACTGATACTGATGGCTGGGACGCTGGATGAGAAGTGGATGATGGGGGAGAGGGTGGAGGGGAGTGAGGAGAAGACGGATATGGGGACGAGGTTCGAGTGGAAGGGAGGGTTGGGGAGGGAGTTGTGCACGCCGACGCAGAATTTGTTCAGGGAGAATGTGGTGCCGGGGGTGACGGACCATCATCTTGGGGGGAAGGAGTTTTTGCAGAATGTGATGTGAAGGTACATGAGTTGGAAGCATTGGTTGAATTGGAGCATTAAATTCTACTCTGGAGATGATCAAGATGACTATTTTGATCTATGTTCCAAACAGAAAGCACTTCATGTAGATAGAATGTCACGTGATTTCAAACCATAAACGGGCCATATCTGGCAGGTGGGCCTGTCCCGGACATACCTTCATCCTTGACGCACCACACAACTACCTAGCCTTTCAGCAGCAAATGACCTTACTCGGATGTGTCATTGATAGAGTCTCATGCAAACGAAGACGCTCGGTATGATGGTGTCGCTAAGGTGAGGCTGACCGTAAGGCTGCTTTCCTGCAACCTTGAGCAAGGCTGATAGAATGAATTCCTCTCATTGTCTGATTAAGCGTCCATCTTCTACACTGTATTCCATTGACTTCTTTGTCTGATTAATGGGTTTCGCTCTTCTCTATCTGTCAAGTTGCAATGGTCAAGTGCAGTCTTCGAGTTTACGAAGTCTAGGTGAGCTGAAGTTCGATGTCAGTAGGCAACGATCGTGTCCTGTAGAATTTCGGAGGAGGTTGTGAACTAATCGAGATTCGGCTGAAGGGGTTTGCACGACATACCTCTCACTTTGGGATCATTTAGCTTGCGATATGGCATCGATACTGCCACTGGGCGACTCGCACAAGACAGCCCCAACCGACAACCGCACAAGAACAGAGTATCAATACACGCCATTACCTGATTCCATCGCCATACGCCTTCTTGAAATTCTGCCTGGAAGCAACAACGCTGAAGTACAGTGCCGCTTGGAGATCCACAAGCTTTACGAAGCACCTCCGTACCGTGCACTGTCGTACACCTGGGGCGATCCCAACGAGCTGTACGGTATCTCACTCAACGATGCCAACATCAATGTCCGCAAGAACCTCTATGCATTTTTAAAGCAATTGAGACACAATGAATTCCGAGAACATATCTGGATTGATGCTATCTGCATCAACCAGAATGACATCCCGGAGCGGAATGAGCAGGTTACAATAATGCGTAACATATATGAAAAAGCCGAGCAGGTCATCGTCTGGCTTGGTGAAGAAGATGAAGAGAGCAACGATGCCATGGACTTTATCCCAGTCTTCACTTCCAGGATAGAGTCCCTGGTGAGCCATCGTGTGCGTGGTCACGACTTTGCAGAAGGCTTGAACATGGATGGCTTAGCTCATAAGTTTCACGCCCTGGCGGCACTGCTTCGGCGCCCGTGGTTCAAGAGAATGTGGATAATCCAAGAGGTAGCTTCCGCTGCGGACTGTATCGTCCTTTGTGGGAGCCGTAGTGTCTCCTGGAAGACCCTCTCATGCATCTTAGAACACTTTGATTCCTGGAGACAGGCATACAACTCTTCAAATCTCGACGTGAGGAAAGGGCTTCCGGACTTGGAGGTTGCTTTTCTGTACCTGCAATTCGGTTGCAACGAAGCATTGCCTCTGTATCGAGTCCTTCAGTACCATGGCAAGGACCTCGGCTATTGGCTGGACGAATGTTGGCAGCTCCAGTGCTCGGTCAAGCATGACGAGGTCTATGCCGTTCTAGGTCTTGCCGGCGGCCGGGCGCGTTCCTACATTACCGTGGATTACGACTATTCAATTGACAAGCTGAACCAGGTACTTACGGAATACTTCTTTCGCGCCCATTACAGCCTCTCGGTCTTCTCCCGGCATACAGGATGGCGGGAATGGAGTCCACTTGAAGCACGGCCTTCTTGGGTACCGGACATAGTCAATTCGGATATCCCGCTCGCTCAGAGGCGTTCATTCAGCTCATCCAATCGTCTGTCCACCCCTCTCTATGAACGAAAAGAGCGTGCACTCTTTGCGGCCTCAGGCCCGTCCAGTCACTTCTACAGAATGCAGTTGCCGGAAATATACAACGACATACTCTCACTTCATGGCATTCAGGTTGACACCCTTACTTGGGTTTGCCCCTGGGAGGTGGACCGATCTGCTCCCAGAGCTGAGAGGGCAGAGGCTAAAGTCCCATATACAACGTCACAACCTGTAATTGCTGCCTTTAAAGAGAAGTTGCTCGCTCAATTGCCGGATGACCAGTATATCACGGGCATCTCGCTCCACGAGGCATTCTGGAGAACTATATTGCTTGACAACGTGCCGGCTGGGGGGACACTTGGGGCTTCGAAGCATTCACACGAACCAAATGATGGCGAGCCGTCACTCACGAGGCCGTTTGCGAATCCGGGAAGAGAACGGCACCCAGATAGGATAGGGGATCGCCTCAGTTCCGAGGTCAGGATGCCCCCTCAAGGAGCTGAAGAAGAAGCATCAGTGGTTCGGCAATGCAGTAGCAACCTGCAAGAGAGCCTGATACACAGAGCGCTCTTCACAACGCAGACTGGATACATCGGTCTCTGTCCTACGTTTGCGGAACCTGGAGATAAGGTTTGTGTCCTTTTCGGCGCTGAAATTCCCTACGTGCTGCGTGAGGTCGACAAGGGTCATCACATCATGATTGGCGAGTGTTATATGCACGGCATCATGGATGGGGAGGCCGTTGAGGATGTAAAGAAAGGGAAACAACGTATTACCGAGTTCCATTTGCGCTGAAATCATCGCGACAGCAAAGAACATGCACAGTCATATCGATGCTTCAAGACAAGTCAAATTTCACGTGGAGGGCATGGGCAGATATTAAAGTCTCGTTGGGCCTTTGATGACTAGCTAAACCAGTTCTCCGTAAGCTCCGCTCCCCCGTCCTCAGTCTAAACCTCAGACCCAAAAGGTGGGAACTGAGGTCCCAAAACCCCGTCGCAAGAGTACTGCACAATAGCGGCACTGCCGCTGGAGAGTTGACCAAAGACCTGGGTGCCATCGGGCGTCGTGACGGTGACCGCGAACCTGTAGTTCTGGTTATTTTGACCATATACGATCCGGATAGGGTAGTAATTCCCTCCGATCAAGGGAACCCTCACGATGCCCGGGTTGCCCACGGCGCCAGTTGGTCCCGTGCTGACGAGTATGTTGGCGTTGTTGCGGGTCCAGCCGGCGTAGGCGGCCGGACCGACCCAGACCATGGCAATCTCGTCGTACAGAGGGACGGAGACGGTGTAGACCCCATCTGTGGCGGCGTAGAGGTAACCGCGGTAGTTGAGGGCGAAGTTGTAGCAGGGTGACAGTCTGCCGCCGAACTGGAAGCTGCCCTGGCATGACCCGCTGAAGCCGGCGGACGTGGCGACGGTAACCTGGTCTGGCACGGAGTTTTTGAAGTAGTCGAGAAAGAAGCTCGCGTATTGAGGATCGGTATCTAAGAAGGGGTTGCTGTAATAGCCCACTTGCAGACCCGCGTTGCCGCAGAGAGGTGGATACCTTGGTTGTGGGGCAAACGTTGGAGATAACGTGGGTGTGGAAGGCGGTACGATGACGTTGGTGGTGACTGTCTGAGCCACCGTGGACGTCACATCAACTGTGACCGCATCTGGGGTGGTCTGTTGGCGTTAGCAGGATGTCGCCATCTGGGATTCCTAAGAAACTTACAACAGTGCTGGTGTACACGGACGTCGTGACGGTGGCGGTCACGTCAATCTCAGCCGGAGGCGTGACCACGCATGAGCAAGCGCTGGAGATCTTATCATCGCCGAGGGCGTCGACGTGGGCTGGGAGGGTCGGCGCGGCATCAACGTCTCGCTTGTCGGGGAAGGTGAGAATGCCTGGAATAGTGTTTGTCACTACCGCGGTGGACGTCTCAATCACGAAGTTGGTGGTAAATGGTGTCGGCGCGGTAAGGACCTCGGTGGTGGCATCGGTCTCAGTTGCTGTTTGCTGTCAATTGCTGCTGCGTTGTGGAAGTATTTGAGAATCACTCACCAGTTACCGTCCGCACCGGCGTCGTCAACCCCAGGAAGCTTGAGCAGATGTCCTTGCCAGACTCGATGTTGTTCAGGATCTGGTATGGAACGTCCGGGATACATGATGGTGATGCCGGCGCAGCTGATACGGATGGAAGTGGGAGGAAGGGAAGCGAGACTGCTGGAACGGAGAGGGTCAAAAAGCCCGGTTGACTGAGAGCAGAAGCTCCAAAAGAAGACACAGCAGCAAAAGTTGCAATAGCACGACGATTAAACATGGCTATAACGAGCGACTATGGTAGAATTATTATGATATTTTCAACAGGAGTATAAGAAGAAGGTGAAGGAAAAGTCTTGGAAAGACCGGACACCGTAGATTTGAAGAAGAGCATGGCTTTTTACAAATCCCACTATCGACTTGTTGTGCTTTTCCAACGCGGCTTCACGGAGTCGCCGCACACCGAGCGCCTCATGTTTTCGAGAAGATGAAGTGGCGTCCACATGGAGAGCTGAGAGATCCGCAATGGCTGATCTGGACGCCTTTGTACGAATGATCTACTTCGCTAAATCGATAGTTCTGCCTATTGAGGCTGTTGCTTGACTCTCTAGATAGGGATGGTTGCGGATAAGCGCAGGGGGAGATGAGCTTAGCAGGCTTTTACCCCTGACTAGGCGATCGATTGGGTTTAGCGGGTGGTTAGCGCTGAGCTTCGTTCGACTTCATTTTGTGAACAAGGCGAGCCGCAGTACTGCAGACATGAGAGCACGTGTTGGAGGATTTTTATCCCCGGCGCTGGGGTCGCTGATTTGTCGTTGCAAAGATCTCATCAGGTATGTGACAATACGTTAGTGATGAGTATCAGAATGACGACGTTAAGCCGCATCTCGTCCCAATTCAACAATACGACCGAAACCTGCGCAGTATAGATTATTCAAGAAGGCCTCTCCATTCTCACTCTCGACTTTGCACTAAGAAGAAATTGGTATACAGCATCAAAGCGGAAAGCTGATAGTAGCTCAAGCTATCACTCCACACAGGATCTCTGCCAGTCCGGAGGAGCAGAAGTGACAGTTCCACCCAAAGCTCAACGCAAAAACGAACATAAACATTCATATCCTCATCATCCTACTTGTACTCTCTCCTTCTCCCCTTCAATGCTCGCTCCGCGGGGGGATCTCCGCACAATGACCACCAATGAGTAGCCTACACCACACTGGGCATACTCTCCTCCCGCCGACAACGCATACCTCACTCCCTATCCCATTCCTCTACCAAACAAAGTCTACTGGTTCATCACACCCCCCAGCGCCCTGAGCACATCTCCCACCGCAGCCCGTCCACCGCTATTACTACTCCTCTCCCTCTCCTCTAACCGCTCAGCCGCACCCGCCAGGACGCGATCGGCCACTCTCTCCGCGGTATTTCTATACTGCTGTAGCGTGTGTACGCCATGCGTGAAGGCGTCTATGTCGAATTCCAGGGATTGAGTTAGGGTATTAAGACGGTTGAGGGTGAGGGATGTAGTTGTTTGCGTCATAGCTGTTTGCTTATCGGTGGATGATATGAGGGGTTGTGTCGGGTTGAGGATTGGTAGGAGGGCTGCTTGCGAGGGATCTAAGAGGGTGGTATCTATCCGCACTGCCGCGTCGTCTGCTCCCGACCCTTCCACGTCTTTGCCTGCTGTATCCGCCTTCTCCGGCATCAGCGGCGGTATCGACTTTGACCTCGCCAGCAACTCCTGCCAAGCCTTCTTCTCCTCCTGTAGTCTACAACCACATTAGCCCCCTTTCCCCTCCATATCCTTCACGTCAGGACTCACCGCTCAATCTGCCCCCTCAACTCCTCCAACCTCCCCCTATTCTCCACATTCCTCGGATTCGGCTTCCTCATCCCCACCGACACCTCCTCCGCCGCACCCTTCTCCTCCTCCCTGCTAAACCAATCCGAAAACTCCCCCTTGCTGCCAAAGTCCTGCAGCAGCTCCTCCTGGATCGTGCGCGCGGCCATGACGGCGCTGGCGTCGCGGCCGGGGATGTCCCCCTGGGGTTTGGGCACGAGGGCGCGCGTGCCGCACCAGATGAGGAGCTGCTTCATGCGCCGCGGTTCGAGGATGTCTTGGGAGATGTGTTTGTAGAACTCTTCGGGGGGGACTTCGGTGTGGGGGATTGCTTTGCGTTGTTGTTAGTCCATCTTTGCTACTGGTGGTCGCGGTCGCTTGTCCGTGTTGAAAGTGTTGGGTGAAGAGGTTTGCTTACCGTTGCTTGTCCCGCTCTCGATCAAACTACTCGCCCTCCGGCCCCGCATGCCTGTACTACTCCGCCGACTGCCCCCACCACTCCCCTTGCGCATCTCCTTGTTCCGCACCGCAACGGGCGTATCCGCAAACGGCAGCGGGACCCTCATCGTCCGCTCATCACTAAACGTCCTCGTCGGCGCCGGCGTGCGTTTCTTCGCCACACGTATTTCGCCTGTCGATATGGGAGGAGAACCGGGCGCTGGTGCTGGCGGACGTCGCTCGTCCTGTACAGATGGCTGTCGTGAGTGGCGCTGTGCTCGCTCGGGTGATTTCGAGGGTGCGTCTTTCCGCGGTCTTCTATTTGCCTTCTGTGCTGCGTGGGGCTCGTTGTCGAGCGGTTGCGCTAGTTGCTCCTTTTCACCTGATAACCGTAACGATCGCCGTTTCGGCTTCACGGGTTCCGGCACCGCTTGTGTAGACTCGGTTTCCACAACCGCAGCCTTCTTCGTCCGTCCTCGTGCTTTCGGCGCTGGAGCGGGCGCTGGAGGCGCGACGCTTTCTTCAGGCACTGGAGCTATGTCTGGCGCTGGTTTCGTTGCTGCCTTTCGTTTCGAGCGCGCGCGGGAGAAGGTGAATCCGTCGTCTTCTTCTTCGTATGCTGGTTTGTAATGTCAGCTGCTTGTCCTCATCCTTCCTGACGCGCCGTGCCCGCTTTTCCACTCCTTGTACCCAGCAACGCCCGTTCCGCTCAGTATCAGAGGAAAAAACTCACCACTCTCCCTCGTCCCCCTTCCCACATCCTTCTTCCCCCCTGCCCCTCCACTAACTCCGTTCCCATTCCTCCTCCCCTCTCCATCACTTGTATCAACCTTGCTCGTCCTACTCTTCTTCACCACCGGCGCAGCCAAAATCTCCTCCGCCTCATCCTCAAAGGCCAACCGCGCACTCCTGCGGCGCGTCGTCGGCCGCTGCGTCGATGTCATGCTCAAGGTCTGAAGGGGATCTCGAGTTGTGAGGAGGGTGGCGGTTGGCATTTGATCGGGGACTTCGACTTTTCAGCGATTTCCAGCGGACTAATTTGTGGGTGGATCGCGCAGGTCGTGTGCGAATTGCGAAGGTTTTTGGTTCGGCGAGCTAGGTGAGAGGCATTCAGGCGCGTTTTCCTCCTTCGGCGTTTTGCGGTTTTTGCAAGGTCTTCGAAGCTGCGTTTTCGTGACCTCTCTGCGCGCGATTGTGCGTCGTTGCTATGCCGCTTGTCCCGTTACTCCGTGTATCCAGTCCTTATCCAGCCAATGCGCTCGCAATGCCCGCCGCAGTAACAATACAAATATCCCTTCACGCGCAATCCCTCTTCGCAATCCTTTATCGGGTATGCGCGCACGGTAGCGAACGTTGTCGGCGACGATGTTGTAAGGATAACAGGCGTGATGCGGGATGACGGTCAAAGTTCAAAGGTGGAAGACGTGCATGCACGGGTTTGTTTTGGTCTTGGCACTCGCGGCTGTGGTCCTGATGTCACGGGTCGCGCTAGTCTTGATGTGGGATGTTGATTATCTGACACCACCACAGTGAACCCACTTGCACATAGCTTCATGTGAAATGGAGAAAGAGACTTTTGGACATTCATCGTGATCGGTTGATGTACACGCCTGTTTTCGTATCTCATAACAATGGTCCACACCGCCACCCCTACCAGACAGCCAGCCCAAGTCCACAACCCTCCACCCAGAGCACAGCAACGCATACAACACTCCTCGAGACCTGATGCTACACATGTACATTC
Organism: Floridaphiala radiotolerans; assembly: GCA_022813185.1. NCBI lineage: Eukaryota > Fungi > Ascomycota > Dothideomycetes > Floridaphiala > Floridaphiala radiotolerans. Next base: position 639,054 of record JAKLMZ010000006.1, on the reverse strand, counting down.
TCACTGCGCCATACTAGCCGCACTCGGCAAGCTCGTACCCGTGCTCGGAGCCAGACTCCCCTCAATCCGCCTCTTCGCATCTTGTCTTTCCTCCGCAGAGGGGTTCTCCTTCTTCATGTCCGGGGTGTGGGGACCAATATCCGGCGTGTGGCCGATGGACATGCCTACTCTGATCTGTTGACTGTTAGCATCATCTCCTTCAGCATGAGTTCGGTCAGCTTACCAAAGTCTCCAGCGGAGTAAGCGAGTTATCCACAAGATCATCGTCAAACTTCATCACCCCAGGCTCAAACAGTAGCAGGATAGTACTGCCGCCAAACTTGAAGTATCCCAACTCCTCCGCTCTTCTGACATTCTCGCCCGGTTTGCGCGTAATCACCGTGCTCCCCACCATCATCGCGCCCACACAAACCACCATTACCCGTCCATGAGCCACAGAGTCAATCGGCACAATCACTCTGACATTCTCCCCGTAAACATCCAGCGCCGAGCGGATAGCCATGGGATTGACAGTGTAGTACTCTCCTTCAATGAGTTTGGGCTCACCCATCACGCCATCAACCGGGATGTGGAAACGGTGGTAGTCCTGCGGGGCGAGACGGAAGATACCCATGGCTCCACCTTGGTACCGTTTAGCATCTTCTGGATATGCGTTGCCGAGGAGCCTGCCGACGGTGAATTCTCGGCCTTTGACCCAGATGCTTTGCGCTTCTTGCATGCGGTTGAACACGACTGTTCGGCAATCCGCCGGGGAGGTGATGATCTTTGGATTGTCTGGGGCTGAGCATGGTCTGGCCGTAGGCTTCAGAGCGCGGTAGAAGAACTCGTTAAAGTTTTTGAACTGTTCGGTCGGGAGCAGCACTTCCGACATGTCGAGCTGATGAAAGTTGATGAAGGTTTGGATCTCGGCACGGGATGCAGGGTCGTCGTACTTGCGGCCTTGCTTGTAGGAGAGGCTCCGGAGCAGCTTGCGGACTACCAGATGTCAGTATACAGCCCTTCAACAAAGATGAAGCAGGACTTACTCCTCTTCTTCTCCATCTCCCTGCTCTTCAAGCCCTTGTACAACAACCTAATGCCAAGCCTAACATACACGCTCATCCTCTCCTCATTGATCTGTCCAGTGATACGATCTTGAACAAGGATATTCGCACTATTGGCCCCAACCTTATAATTACCATAGCTGATCTTGGTGATAACTTTGCTGTACCACTTCCGCTGCGCCTGGCTGCTCGTAACAAAGCCCGCCATGACAATGTTGTTGACCTGTCTCCAGTCCTGGCTCGCGCAAGTAGCCACGTGGGTGATGATGTCCGAGTCCGACTTCTTGTTCAGTCGCGGCTGGTGGCAGATGGGACACTCTCGGATCTCGACAACGTGCTCTTCGCTATCGTTGCCCGCCAAGTCGTCGTTACCAAGGAGATCGCCCTCTTCGCCCTTGTCGCCCATATGCTCAGGCTGCAAGGCGGGAACAGACTCCATGCTCGGATTCTGATTGATCGGAGTGTCGAGCCCAGACGCACTCATCGGGGTCTGGGTGCCCGAAGGTGCAGAGCTGTCATCCCCAGTAGTGAAACCCGCACGTTTGCGGTCGGCGTTCGCAGTCAAGGACATTTTCGTGCCGGCAGGTAGGTAATCTGCAAGCTTCGAGTGGTGATGGTGACGGTGTGGGTTGTTCTCCGTCCGTTTTAGCTGATCCTCCAGACAGATGACGGCTTGATCGGCAGTCAGGTACTCAGTGTCGAAACGCTTGAAGAAACCATCGATGGTGTCCTCGTGCAGAGTTGAGCCAAGAGTGTCGAGCATGGTGGTCAGCTCAACCTTGCTCCAGTGGCCGCTGTCGTCAGCATCGTACTGCTTGAGCATAGCCCTCCAGAACTGCTGCCTCAGTGCTTGATACGGCATGTACTTGGCCCTCAAGTAAAGGATAGGCTTGTGCTTAGCCTCCCACTTTTCCTTGTTCTTCAAAGTGAGAGGAATCTCGTACGACTTGAGATCAGGATCGTCGACTGGCTCAACATGATCCACGGGCAGTTGCTGCTGCGAGTCTTGCGGAGCGCTTGTAACGTTGCTGTTGTTGTTCGGCGGCACCGACAAAAGAGGCCCACTGTTGTTGTTGTTGCTGTTAAGCGGCGGAGTCGGAAGGTCACTCATGTAGCCAGATAGCGAACTCTGGGAGCTTTCCTTCTTCAGCCCGGGCCTTGCAAGTCTGGTAAGACTACTAGCAGACGAGGATCGTGACATGCCCAGCTTGAATCTGGACTTCCTACTGGACTCGCTGGTGGTAGACATGGAGATGGAATCCGGGGGCTCCGGTAATCTGTACAAGCCGGTGTTCGGATCCGGATCGGGGCAGTTGGAGACCACTTCTTGGAGTGGCATATCAGTGGTTCCAATGAAGTCGTTACCGGAGAGCTTGTCTCTGTCGACGACAGCAAAGTTAAGCGAGTAGTTGATCTCATGCTTCATGACCTGGAAGACCAGCTTTTCCTCGTAAACTGGATTGAGGTTGTGCCTGATCACCCGAGTACGGTACGTCTTCTTGCCAAGCGAAGTAACCACGAACGGATCCATATCGAACGAAGTCCTTGTCACTACTGCATGTTAGCACTTCACCACCAACTCTATCCGTATGCACCCACTGTTCTTATGCGGCGGCAAATCCGTCACCTTTGTCAACTCCAAGAACAACACCCCCGCAACCCCCGACCCACTCGAGCCACTAAACTCATACGACCTCTGCTGCTTCTTCTTCTTCAACTTCGCAATCCGAATCCTCCTCCTCTTCTTCTCCGCCGTATCCGTCCTCTTCCCATTATCATCCGTGCTCTCGCTCGTCCCCTCCACCTCTTCCTCTTCTTCATCATCATCCTCCAACGCACTCAACTCATCCGTATTCATGCGATTCAGCTCCTCCTCCGTGATGCTCTCACCCCCCGGACTTGACGCCGTCAACCCACTCAACTTGCTCAACACCTGCTGACCCGTCGCCCCCGCATTGACCGGATCATACAGCGCGAACCCTAGCAACACCTCACCCGTAACAACACTCTTCTTCCTCCCCGTCTTCCTGCTCTCCAGCCGATACCACCTCGGCTCCACAGTCGTCCTCCCCTCCGCGAACAAATCCTCCACCGGCACATCAAACTCCCCCATGTAATCCTTCCCAAAGCGATCCTTATCCCAGCACACGCACTCCAGCAACAACCCCGCCTCGCCCAAGATCGGCATCTCAAACGTCTCGTTCCACTCCGGGTTCAAGTTCTTCGGGATGCTGACGGTGGACTCGCGCACATCCCCGAGGGTGAGGACGAGGTAAGGGTCCGACTTGCCGGATTTGTCCTTGGGGGCTAGGTCGCGGGCTTTGAGGACGGAGACGCGGAGGATGACGCCGCCGCCGCGGTGGTCGCCCATGGCGGGGTTGTGGATTTGGGAGCTTTGGGAGGAGGAAGGGGGCTTGGGCGAGGTGCTGCGGGAGGGGACGGTGCTGGGGGGGAGGGAGCTGATGGGGCCGGCGGAGGTGGGTTGGGAGGGATTGGTGCTGTTGCCGTTGCCGTTGCTGGTGTTGTTACCGTTGCCGTTGCCGTTGGTGTTGGAGGAGTGTTTTAGTCGGCCGGGGAGGGTGTGGAGTCGTTGGGGGAGGTGTGGTCGAGGCATTATTGTGGTGGTTTTGTGTTCAAGGTCGTAGGTAAAACTCAGGGGACTGGCGAATGTAGCATAGAGTAGGTGTCTAGGATGTCGAGCAGGAACAGGTTTAGGAGGATCGTCTCAGTTGTAATGTTTGTTGGATGATGTACAGATCGATTGACAACTCTCGTCAAGCTTCGTAGCTGTCGTAATCCGTATCCGTGGCTGAGCTGAACAGCCTCGCTCGAGTCCGAGTCAACGACAGTATCGCCAAGGTCCGTAAACGTCTTCGAAGCTCAAGCCAGCCGAGTCGAAGATGTTGCTTTCAAGGGTTGCGTTCCTGAATCTGTCCGAGGGTTGGGGCTGGTCGGGAGGGTGCACCTCAGTCTTGGAAGTCGGATGTGGATGCGATGACGACGGCCACGTTACTTCCAATTATAACAAAGCTTGGAGATCGCTCTGGAGCGCAGCGCTGACTACTCTTGACAGCTAACGGGCTTCCCCTAACGATTCGTCGAATCGGTTAGTACGGTTTGTCCGATCGTGGACGATGCCGTATGCCAAGGATGAGTATATGTGATGTACGTGATGTGCAGGGGAATGGTGAATGAGGGTGTACTCGTCCCCTTTCCCTGAGTGCCTCGTGGTTCACTTGAGTGTTGTGGTTCGAGGGTCTGCTCTCAGGGGTAATTGCAAGATTCCGGGGATGAAGATAAACAGGTTTAGAAGCAGATGCCCAAGATAGATGCACAGATCTGGTTGCAGGTACCTCCAGAACTCAAGCAGCGGATGATGTGCAGGCTGTGAAGCTCGCCAATCCCTAGCCAAGATCAAGATATGCAAGGATCCAAGGTCTCCTTCTCCATGAGGGTTAGGACAGGAACAGAGATGTCAAGTTATCTTCTGGTTATCACAGCATATACAATCCTTTTCTGCTATACATTGACAGGTACCGTAGCACCAGCCTCGCCGCAACGCTGCCCCTCCTTTCCTGCATCTCGCATCCTCTCAAACCCACCCCCGCCTTTGCCAGCCTAAGGCCGAATTGCGTACTCTCGCATGCAATCAAGGGTAAAAGGGTCCACTAATTCCATCTATCGGAGGACGTCTTCAGATCAGGGCCAACTGCCGGTTGCGGTCGTAGTGCATACGTACCTACAGCGACTTGGAGATGCCAAGCGTGAAGCTTGAGTGGGCGTGCGGATGGAGCGGGAAGGTGTTGCGTGTTCGATTGACGAGTGCTTCATTTGGAGAGGCTATACAGTAAGAAAAGCATGTACCTCGAAGTTGGTGAGAATGGGTTGTTCTATATCGCGCTATCGTAGTTAGGTTTCATTAGGCGGAGGTATTTCCCATATTGCGACTGTCTCAATTGCCTCAGACATAGATTGCTACATAGATTACTCTGTCTGATGAAACTTTATCCTCCTCCGTGAGATGTAAGATTTTGATAAATGTCATCATTGTGCCAAGTGTGTCAAGACACCAGAGCGGAGAGCGCAGCGGGAGGCGGGCGGGACAAGCCAATCTATACCTCTTGTATTGTATAGGGACGGCTTGGGAAGACATGTATGCAACCTTCAGCGTGGTCACGCTGAGGGGTGCAGAGCACGAAGTGAGGGGTTCGAAGGGCACCCAAAGTGAATATGTAACACATCCACAGCAGTATTGTAGGCGATCAAGATTTGTTTATAAAAGTATTCTACGATGTATGTCTATCGTACATCTATCTAGTCTATCGATCTAGACAAGCCACAGCTTGTTGGTATAAGAAATCCATATATGAGAGCAAAGGAACTCCAGGGCTATGCATACATCCCCTTGTTGGGGGTTTGACGTAAGAAAACAAAGCGAAATCGTAAGCCATCAGTAAGACATATCAAGAAACATTCCAAAGTGAACACCGACAACATTACACGTCAGTACGTAACACTCACTTCTCCTCATTTTCCTTGCCAGGAGCGTCAGGAATGGCAGTAAGCGTTGAAGGGGTGCGCTGCGCCTTCTAAGCAGCAGGCACGCTCAACGCCTGCCCCTCAACAGGAGTAGGACCAACAGGCACCTTGGCGGCAGGCACATCCTTCATCTGCGTAAACACATCAGGCCAGATGAACATCTTCTCCTCCCTAGGCGACAAGGCGGCATAGATGGGCACAGCCTGCCTGCTCGAGGCGCGACGCCACATATTGGCGCGAGGGTTGTAGTTGGTCGGCAGGCCCTTGCCCTTTGTCTTCTCATCGTCGGTCTTGGCGATGCGGATGACCTCGCGCTGGATGTCGGCGAAGGTGTCGAAGGGGATGTAGGGGAGCTTGTGCTCGATGCAGTACTCCTCGAGGCGGAGGCCGCGGCGGGCGAAGAGGACGTCGGCTTGTCTGGCGGCGGGGAGATCGGAGACGCCGTCGCCGATGAAGACGATCATGGGGATGGTGCCGTCTTCCGACTCGAGCTTGGCTTGTTGGCGGTACTCGGTGATGGAGAGGGCCTTATCGTGGCCGAGCTCGTTGTCGTGACGCCAGACTGGCTTCCACTCGCTACCGTCGGCAGAGATCTCGGCGTCGTTGGCGACGATATCAATGTTGGCGGAGGCTTCCTCACCCAGGAAGTGGTCGAGCACACGACGGAGGACGGGCTTGAGACCGGCGGAGATGACGTTGAAGGGGATGTTGTTGTTGAGGCAGAAGTTGTGGAAGGTTTGGAAGTCCGGGTCAATGTCAAGGGCGTCCTTCATGACTTCGAAACCGTTCTCAAAGGGGACGTCGAGGGATCCCCACATCTCTTCGGAGACATCCCTAAAGCTTCGTTCACCGGAGTGAATCTGCTCATCGAGAACCTTTCTTCGGTCGTTGCCGCATCCGAAGTTGTTGAAGAGAATGTGTCCGGTATCTTGCATAAAGATGGTTCCATCAAAGTCTGTGAGTGAGGAGCCATGTCAGTAAGAGGTCAAGATAGACTTGAGGACATGTTGATCCGGGGAGAAATGGTGGTGATGGAGGTGGGGACGATCTACACCAATGGAACCCACACATACCTGAGAAGCAGATGATCTTTCGCTTGGTGCCGATGTTGGACGTATCAAGAGGCATGCTGACCTTGGGAACCTTCAGGTTCTGCATGGTCTTGACCTCGAAGGTGGGAGGCTCGATGGCGGAGGGAGACATTGTGGTGGTTTGTGGTTTGATGATGGCTATCGAAAGTGTGTAGTGCGGGAGGATGAGGATGAGTGGGAAGAGGATTTTCGCTGGGAATAGAACGCTGTTGTTGTTCGGGTATCTCTGGTGATGAAGTGCTGACAGCAGTGGACGGGCACAGACGTTTATATATGAGAGAGGGTTCACGATGGTAGCCTCGACAGCAGAGCAATGACGACTATCGTGGCTTTTTACCGCCAGTCTCGTCACAACGGGCACAAAGAGTCAGGCAGGGAATCCACCTGCACTTGGCCGCTGTACGTAGTAGCCCAGGGCTTGCTTGCTTTCTCCGTCTCCGTCTCCCGTCCAGCAAGCTATCCAGGGATCTCACTGTAGCAAACAACGCCAATGAGGACCCTTATCCCTATCTCGAACTTCGACCTCATCATAGACTTAGCCGACCAAGGCGTTCAGGGTCCATCGAAAAGGCCCAAACCATGCTTGCCGAGTTGCAGCACGCACGGCCAGGAGGCGAAGCTAGTATCTGATATCAATTTACTACGGTAAGAGTCAGTTTCTATAGCCAAGAGAAGACATGATGCCTTCACAGGGCGCCGTGATTGGTGCGCCCGAGGGACGAAGTCGTTGAGCTAGGCAAATATCTCATGTAGGACGACGTCGGTGGCAGACGCAAGACGGTCAGCCATGGCGTTCGAGCCGCCTGAGAGCCGTTAGCCTTGATATCACATGAAGCCTAACACACGCTTCGGAAGCACAGTGACATGTTGCGGCTTATTTGCTGGCGCTTGAGAGGGGGAGAGTGGGTGAGTGGGCAGAAGTGGCAGAAAAAGTGGAAGAAAATTTGGCGTCTGGAGGGGTTGTTGATAGTGGGGCACGGGCAGTGTTCAGCCAGATGGAATCCTCGTGCTCAAGGTGGGGTTTTGGCATGATTACATTTTGTTGTGGTACAATTGCCTGTAGAGGTTGTTATCATGTTCAAGGTTTATTGGAAGCCAGCTGTAGATGTATAGGTATCGTATCTTGTCTGGGGGTTCAATCACTTTCGAACCGCCTGCTCAGCGGTGAATCTTGAGGCACAATTTCAACATGTACAGTGGTGGGATGCATCGTGGGCATCAGTGGACGGCCTTACTCCGATCTCACTCGACAATTGGCCTCCGTCAGGGTCCTCAACCATCGCGAGTCGGCTGCTTTCCTGCCCCAGAGTAATTAGGACTGCCCAGAGCGCCCTCAAGTGCTCGCCGTCAGCTCCGAAAGGCCTCGCTTTCCTGCTTCATCGCTGATTGCATCCCACTTGGCCTACTAAACAGGTGTGTTCAGGGTCCTCTTCAGGGCAATTCAGGCGCATAAGCCACTTACTCCCCTTGCCGGATCATGGTCCCGAATTATGGAGATATGGTTGGATCTGTGGGCTTTGTTGGGTTGATTCAGACTAGCAAGTGTCTTCTCTTACCATCTAACTTACAAGTAAGTCCGTCGTCATGATGGCGGTGAAAAGGAATAGGATATTTTCGCGGCATATCAAAGGCTAGGATCAGAGTGTTAGTTCAAGTAGACTTTGTGACCTTCTTGAACGGGCCGCTACAGCTGACCGAATCAGAACGTCGGCCGGGACTCCGTTGGCTTGTGAAAACCTCTTGTGCCACAGAGTACGTAGCCTTTACGATATCACGAAAACCGACATCCCGTGGCGGTTCGTGAGAAGCATCCTGTGTTACGGAGTAGAATCCCATGGCTTCATATGCTCCATGTGATACCGTATGCTTTCAAACCAACACCTGGCATCAATTTCACTACATGCAAACCCCAACTCGCCATCGTGACTCTCGGCACAGCCCCATCTTTGCATGTGCAGGGTTTTCGCCCGTTTTCTTTCCTTTTCTCCCATCGTCCCTTAGCGCCATCCCCAACGCACAGTGACGCCCATATATCATGCCATGACCTCATCCATCGTGAAGACCGTTGAACGCCTGCCTTGTTTATGCCTGAAAACTGTCTTCGGGGAGTCGGATACCTACGGAGCTGGTTCCTGCCATGCCCACTTACGTTTAGTCGTCCGCTTACGCTGTAGATCTGATGTAGCCCTTATCTTGCCAGATCGTATGGCGATGGAAGATGCCGCGGACCTTGCGTCCCACCTTAGGTGATCATATGTAGAATGACACAGTACATCTGTTCGCACCAAGACCCTTCCCCAGGATCCGTCACTGGCACCTGATATGCTATGCAAGCAGTCAGAGGCATGTACTTTACTTTTCCGCATACAGCTGTGGATCTAGCTACCATATCCTTCCCCATCATAATATCTGCGGCAACATCTTGCGACCTCTTCTTGCAAACAAGGAAGACAAACCATCCCTGTGTGCGCCTATACAGAACTAGGAGATGGAATACAATCAAGAAAAGGCACCAAAAGAGTTAAAGATGTAAGGTTTGGACGAAACTGCTAAAACCAGCAGGCATGCACGATCCTGGGTATCGTTGACCCCGCACCCGCCCGGAAAACTACACTGCAGCATCGCAAAGGAAAACAGAAGAAAAGATGGTCCTGCTGGAGTCTCTGATGGTTTTCGTCAAGCAGCTCCAGCCAGGTATACACGTCGATGGTACCTCCCTCGGGTATCGCCCCTTCACCGTAACTGCATCCAACAGTAAGCGGCAAAACCAACAAACTTGTCATTCATCGCACCATTGTAAAGCCGATCATATCAAACCGCACAACCGGAGATTCTCTTGGATGATGATGTCGTTCACAGCCGCCATGACGAATCGTATTTGCATAGTGTCCGTGGCGCATGTGAAGTGAGTGTAAATTTGCTTGGTCTCGTGTTGGTTGAGGGAGACGAATCGGTTGAGGATGTAGTCGCAAGCTGCGGCATAATCGGCACCACCTGAAAAATATTAGCAATTGGCCATTGACAATGCTTGCAATATTGCTTACCCTCGTAGTCGGGGAAGTAGTTCTTCATGGGGCTGACTGGGAGCTTCTCCTTGAACCTATCAATCTTGTTCAAGAACAGGATGATGGATGTCTTGATGAACCACCGCGAGTTGCAGATGGAGTCGAACAGCGTAAGCGCTTCCTGCATACGGTTGACAGTCTCATCTTCGAAGAGCAGCTGGTCATACTCGGAAATGGCGACCAAGAAGAGAATGGTGGTAACGTTCTCGAAGCAGTGGATCCACTTCTTACGTTCCGATCGCTGACCACCGACATCGAACATGCGGTAAGTGAGATCACCGATGATGAATGTCGTCTCAGTGATACCGGTAGTCTTGACACGCGATCGGAGGACATCCTGATCGTTGGGGATGTAGTCTGGTTGAGCAATGCGGTCTATGGAATCGAAATAGCTGTGAGAGAAGCCAGTCAGTACCGAGCACGTGCACAGTTGCCGAAACACTGAATGCAGAAAACTTACTATTTGGCCGAGTCGTTAAGCTGGTACTCTCTTGATCGGTTGAAGCAAGACTGGACACCGGCATCTTTCCAGAGTGAAGAGATGGCCTGGCCAACCTCTGGGGGAAGCGAGTCGCCCTCAATCTGAGGTGGTTGCATGAAGATGGTCTGCACATGGTACTCGTTCCTGTGGTCATCCAGAGGCAACTCGAGCGACTCCATGGCTTCCAGAATCACGCGCATTGACTGGACAGTATTGCTGAAGATGATTTCCTTGAAGGATTCCCGCTCGTCACGAGAGTAGCCACCTTCGTGGATGAGCTTCATCTGCTTGAGGATAGTGGACTTTCCAGATTCACCAGCACCTAGACAATCGTTAGGAAACGCTCCGATTGTTGTGTCAACGAGACCTCTCACCAAGCAGAAGCATCTTAATCTCGTTCCTCTGCATCATCTTGTCTCTCTTGAGCTGATTCTCAATCTCCTCGTTCCTGGCCTTGCCCTCCTTCTCCTCCGTGCTCATACCGCAACCCATTTTGACGGTAGTGTGGTGAAAGTGGTGAAGGTATTAAAGGTGATAAAAGTAGCACGCGATGAATCCTGCAATCGCACGGCTTTACCCGATTCTCAATAGAGCTGTTGAGAAACGTCAGCTTCTCCTTTAGTTTTCAACGCGTCGCAGTATGATAGACGAGGACAGCTGCGTTGAGTTCAAGGCTTCGATGGTCTTCGATGAGAGACGTTGGTGAGTGATGCAGATTCACTGCGTGAACCGTCTCCGCAGATCGGGAAGCCACAGCGCAGAAGGCAGGATAGACCAGTAAACGTACCAAGCGAAATCACGATATAGCAATCAGATGCTCAACCCAAAAGTCGGTGTGTGATGAAGAAGTGTTTCGCAAACAAGTCAATCTTGACAGCAAACTGTCTCCGCAGATTGGACGGATTACAAAAGCTTCGGGTAAGGGAAGCTCGCTTGTCGGAAGAATCGGTGGTTGGCAACTTCCCAGATCTGACCGCCGCAAAAGTGTCGATGGAGGAAAGGGAAGAATGAGTGGCTGGTCTCTGAAGACGAGAAGATGATGTGTCGACAGTGGTTGTACGACGGTTACTTTCTCTCCAGGAAGGCTGAAAGGGGAGGAGGAAAGACCGACGATTTGAATGGCCGAAGCTGGAGGTGGAGATGTTTTGGAGGTTGGACGTCGTTGCATTAAGGGGACGCTGATTGGCGCCCGTCATTGGTCGGCCAAGCGAGGGAGCCCGGCATCATGCAAAAGACCGGGGCCGAGGGTTCATTCGCTCATCATCATCCTTGGCCTAGCATGAGTCCATTATCGACCCGACTCATAATCTCTGAAACTTAATGCTGGCCTAGATTCAGCAATCCCTGGCCGTCAGTCTTGCCATCTCCGAGTCACGGAGAATAGCCGGAGAGATGCAAGAGGATGTCACCTTCAGGCTCTCTACGTTTGGCTGTTGTTGAACGAGAATCAATCACCAAACATTGCTATCCCGTTACGATTGGCATCACCTGTGTCGAACTTCGTCCTCCAGCCTTCGATCATCAGAAACAAAATCAAGGAGGTCTTGCGTGTCTTGGTGTCGACGTTAGCGTCAGAGACATCCCTGTACTCGCTTCCACTAGCAGTAATCTTCTGGAATATCGCTAGAAAGGGACCTGATCCACTACAGGGATCTCTTCCTTCTTCGAGCCTCCATCAACCCCTATTTTACGTTACTGACAGCGATATCAACGCTCACGCATGCATACCCCAGCCGTTGGCGACCTTAACAGCAGCAATAGCAGCCTCAACTCCTTGTGCTTCATGCACTCGATGAGCGGAAAGACGCAATCATTTCCAGCAGGAATAGGAGAACCATGTGCCCGTTTCAACACCCCGGGACGCCGTCAAACAGTCGCCAAACCCGCGCAAAACAGTCAGAGAGCACAAGATGCAAGCCATCGACACGGCTGCGGTGCGATCGACCATTCATTCGCCCTTTTCTGCAAGCCGAGCAGTCGGAGGCTTGTGTCGTGACTCTCGCTTTGAGCTTAGCGCGGCATCAACCCATCGGCTGCCGTAGCCCAACATGGCATTGCGGACAATAGTCTGGACAAATGAAACTTCTTGGAGGCTTTTGAGTTTGATGATGCTGGGAAATGGAGATTTGATTGATGGTCACCTGACAGGTGACTCTGAAGTTCTTCTCTGACAATGATGGAGATCCTATCTTGAGCCCAATGTCTAGGAGATCGACAGCGAAACCGCATGGCGGAGCACAAGGACCAAATGTTCGGCCACTCCAACAGTATCACCGTTACACTGATATCGGAATCAGCATCGCACAGCGTAAAGCGACAAGACAGAGGACAGCAGCGCAGAATCGCTTCCGTCAACCTCTAGCAGTTATAGGTATGATATGCCTTGCCTCTGTTGTACCCTGTTTATGCGGTATGTCGGGTCTTGCAAGCTATATGAACGGTCATATCCTGCTTCTCGAACATCTTTCTCATCGTCTCCTTGCGTCGCGGATCGTACATATCCATCCAGCATCATCTAGCATCTGTCGTATTACATCGGCTGGCTACCTGCATTGCTTGATCCTTCACGTGTAGCTCTGCTTTCCAAGGCTATTGCATTTAGACCATTTTGTATCCGAGTCCATCCTATCTTGCCCGTCTGTTCCATAGACCCGTTTCACAGGTTTCTATTAGACAAAATACGGATCTTCCATTCATCCCAGACAATACTGTGCTCCTCCTCTCTCTCGCCATTCTTCCCCTTGTCACAATAATCAGCAACTGTATCATCTGTCTCGTCGTGTCATCGCTGTCCAGGACAATGATTCACCATACCATACCGCCACATATTGTGCTCAGTGCCCCGCGCAGCCCTGTCTCTTAGAAGCACAACAAGCACGAAGAGTTCACAACAAAGAGAGCTGGGTAACAGTCATGGAGACAATGTAACTCGTGCGTCATGACAGATCAGGACAGGATGCTGGAGCCTCTTATACAAGGGCAACCCTGCCAGCCTGAAATGCCGATTTACCGACATATGCACAGTCGTTGCGAAAGCGGATACGCTGCATGCTGAGGCACGGGGATCTGCCTATAGACACACATTGGATTCCTGCACCGTCTGTGTCAAACCCATTGTACGGAAGACAACACTCGCCACATTAAGCTGGACCAGAAGCCGATCACACAGTCCAACTATGTACTCTTACCACTATTGTACATTAGTTTATTGCCACCAGGTCTCATACCGGGGAAGAAGCGCACCCAGCACGCTGCGGCTATTCATACATCTTCAACCATTCCCCACAAAAGGCCATCCAAAACCTTTCCCCCCTAAAAACTAAACAACCCACTCCTCCTCTTCGGAATCGGATACAAAATCAACGCTCCCAAGCTCAACCCGACCGTAATCCCAATCGCCACCTGAATCACACTAAACGCAACGTTGAACACGACCGTATTCGTCACGTCCCCCATCGCCCCGTTCGTCGGCACCGTGCTCCCCGTCGCGTTCCCCGTGATCTGATCCGCGCTCGTGATGCCCGACACCAAGCTGCCCCCGACGGCCAGGCCAGAGGGCACCTGGACGAAGATGGCGGGCAGCATCGCCGCGGCGGCGAGGCCGTACTCGACCTTCGTCTTGCGGTTTGATTTCTCGGGCCGCCGCTGCGAGTGCTTGCGGTCGTTGCTGGCGCGCTTACCCTCCCATGTTTCGTAGCGCCTCCGGAGTCTCCTCGAAAGTCTCAGCGCGCGGTTCAGCAGCCGCATGAGCTGCGGGTGGAGGCGCGTATCATACAGCTCCTGCCAGAACTCGCTGGTGCGGGAGTATCCGTTCGCGAGGATGCCGATGGCCAGCGCGCCGAGGGTGTTGCTGACCTGCGCGTTACCCTTGAAGTACTGGCTGGAGAAGTAGTTGACGACGTAGCCGAGCATGGCGATGGCGATCATGATGGGCATCTGCTTCCACTTTGCTTGGTTGATGATGCAGAGGGAGAGGGTGAAGATGGCGACGCAGGGGAAGTTGACCCAGGTCGGCATGGTGGTTGCGCAGGTCGTTGCGGAGGTCGCGTTGTGGTCCATGGCGCCGTAGATGGCGGTGCCGATGGTGATGCCCAGGCCGAGGAAGAGGGAGTAGATGATTGCGTAGACCATGCGGACGCTGCCGGCGATGATGCTTCTGCTCTGCAGCTCCAGGGCGCCGCAGAGGACCATGTAACCGGGTAAGATGAGCGCGATGCTGCTCTGTGCCAGGGCTGAGAAGCAGAATAACCGTCCTCTGGGCCACGAACCAGCCAATCTTGCAAGGAAACTCGTCACGACCGTTGCCGAGATTTCAAACACGTTCGAAAAGAGGTCGCTCGACGGAGCAGCTTTCAATTGCATGAATCCCACGATACAACCCAGCGCCCATGCGATCGGTAGGTCGATCCACCGTGCGCCAAACGCAAACGGGCCGACGCTCGCGCTGGCGATCCCAAACACCGGGATCAACCACAGCGGCCGGAATTTCTTTCCCAGCTTCATGATGTTCTCCAGTCGGACGATGGCATCCTGCACCGTCAGATAGCCATGCAACACATCCTTGTACACCTCGTGCGCATCCCTCAACTTGCCCAAATCCACGCCCTGCGCCACACGCACCAACTTCACCTCGGTGGTATGGATCTCAGAGTCATCGAACGAGATGATCATACACCCCGGGAGGTACAGAAACTGCGACTCGACCTCCAGAAAGCGGGCGGACATCTTCATCGTCTCCTCTAACCGATGCGTGGGCGCGCCGTACTCCATCAGACACTTGCACAGCTTGAGCAAGTACTGCTGTCTCGTGATCATGTCGCCTATGTGCATCTTGATCGCGTGTTCATCCGGCCGTATGGATTTCTTGACCCGCCGCACGGCACCCTGCCATGGACTCAGTGTTCCTGACCCGGAGTGCTTCCTCTCGTGCCTGCCGGCTTTGCGCTCCTGTCGTTCTTTCTCCTTCATACGCCTAGCCACAGCTTCGCCTAGATCTTCGAGCGTGGAGTGTGCTTCATCGTGGTGACGACCCAGCAAGCGGCCGAGGGAGGTGAAGGAGCTGCTCTTGTTGGGGTGCGCGTTGTTGTACCATTTCCCACGCGGTGTCGTGGCTCCGGATGCCGGGGGGCTTATCAATGGACTCTGCGTGGGCGTTGCTTCTGCGCTCGTCCTGCTGCTGTTTCCGCCGCTGCCCTGGTGCCCCCGGCCTAGAAGAAAGAGGAGTGAACTGGCGATGCCGCGGCCCCAGTGCGTGGGCTGCGGGATGTAGCCAGCCTCCTGTTCGTGCACCGGGGTGTTGGCTCCGGAGCGAATGTTATCTCTCCGTGCGCTGAAGCTGCGCTTCTTCTGCGTGTGCGTGCGGACGAGGTGATCGGCTTCTTTTCGCGTGGTGACCTTTTGCAAGATCTCCATGTCGCTGTACTCGGAGTCTGTGACGTCGTCGTGTGGCATGGGTGCTGTTTTTGCCTTGCTTAGGGGTCGCATCTCCAGCCCGTCTTCTGCCGAGTCGTGGTTGAGGGTTGTGGCGAGGTGCTGGGCGCTCTCGTTGGCGCGGCGCTGCGACTCAATCCCATAGGAGGAATCACCAGGTAAGTTGAGATGGTGCCGAGGTCGGCTTGGCTCGTCTTCGTTGTCGCTTTCTGCAGGGCTCCCGCCAGGAGTCGTCCTTGGAGTCGAGGTTACGGAGCCATATGAGCTTCCGCGTCGCACGGCTGGGAGTGGCTTGATTGGCTGTGATTTATTGAGGGCTTGGTTGACTTTCTCCATAATATCAGGGCTCTCCTTGGGAGATGGCTCGTCCGGGGGGCTTGTGGTTATTGAAGGGATAGCATGGCTGCTGGCCTGCCGTGAATGGCTAGGGCTGTTGCGCAGGATACCTTTACGTGCCGGTGGATGATGGGGTTTGGGATCTGGTCTGGCGCTCCACTTGACACGACCACTCTTAGGAGGGGTCACGGATGGCTCATCCCGAGGTGTTGCTGAGGAGCTCTGTCCGGGACTTGGCGACTGGCTTCCTTCATGGTTGTGATTTGGAAACACACTGCTCGGCGAGAAGGAACCAACTTCTTTGGTTTCCGGATGGGAAGGCGTGTGGATGGTGTCTACACTAGGTCGAGGGGTTGTGTCAGGAGACCTTTGTGAAGGTGGTGATAGCTTTTGTTGTCGGCTGGCGGACATGGTTTGCGAAGCCTTTGCAAGGCTGCGAAAGCACTCTTATGTCGGCGAATCAGACGTGGCAGATGGTACCAAGAGAGTATTGGAATTGAAGTAGGATTCGCTCTCTCCTTGAGAATCACTTAAGAGTGAGCTATCCTAATTGGGAAGTGTCAAGCGGACTATGTTCGGAGGATATTCTGATGGAGGGACACCTGAAAAACTGGTGTAAGTCCCTTCTTGCGGAGATGATCGTGGCAGTATGTCTTCTCGATTTCCTACAGCTGAAATGTGTACAGTCTTTGTTTGACTGATTGCGTGGCGCGGTGCTCAATGATGAAAGCGGTTGTAGATGCGAAGAAGTGGGGCAGTGTCGCCCTTTGTGCTTCTGACTTTTGCGTAGGTCGATATGATATGACTTGGGAATGCAAGACTTATGTAAAGAGCGAACTCGAGAGCAGAATGAAAATACCTGAACTGAATTAATGAGTTGATAGACAAAAATGGATTGGGGTGAGGTTGGGTAAGATGACGAAGAGGCGCGGGGTTGTTCCGTCCGTTGATGAGAGCTGATGAAGCTTGATATGCAGGTACGAGGTGTCGCGCCGTTGAGGCGGCCTTGAGGTGGAAGCAGAAAGACACCATTTGCCCTACAAAACCATTCATAGGAGGACGTCTACCTTTGACATATAATCACAACCATCACATCATGGTGTATTGGAAGCAAGAGGAAAATCTCGGCCATTCCGTTACTGTGCAGCGGTCTATGGCGTGCTCTCTTTTGAGCTGACTCCTACCGGACCGAATTTGACAAGTTGGAGCACCAAGAGGTCTTTGTGCAAGCCTCCGATAAGTACACGAGTTGTTGGGTGGATCTGAAGCAGCTGAGTTTTTATGATATTGACGCAGCACGATATGAGAAGCGATGGGATGATTGGGTACTGATTGATGCCTTGCAGGGGAGCTGCCGGACAAGCCGATCGGATTTTCACTTTACCATGGACATTTCATGAGTAAGAGCCCAGAATTGCATGCTGAAAGAAGTGACAAAATTCCTGGAAGACTTCTAAATTTGGAGTTGATAAGGCATGGAATGGGTTGGATTTGAGCGTCGAAAAAGAGCCGGGACTAAGGGCCTATCTCCGCGTTCTAGCATGTGAATGTTTGCCCCATTTGCTAGGCCACACGCCACACTAGCAGCTGTAGTGCCTGAGGCTGCAAAGATGCTCGATGCCTACGTCAACCGCTTGCTCGTATTCACGAGCGCTCTGTTGCTCTGTCGCTGCTCGTAACGCCTCTCTACCGTTACGCTATAACTATTGAGATAGGTGACCATCAGTATTCGACTTCCGCGTGGTAGAGGCGCAGTAGTCTACCAACGTTTGCTGGTCTCGTGACTCAGACATTGATTTTCAGTATCTTCATTTCCTTCAGAGACTTGGCCAGCTTCCTCTCACCGGCAATTCTACAGTCTAGACTATAACCACATTTTCTCATTACACCTCGCAAAATGAATCTCGTCACTATTGCAACGTGCAATCTCAGGCAGTGGGTCTTGGATTTTAATGGAAACACGGCTAGAATCATCGAGAGCATCAAGCAAGCCAAGAGGGCCGGTGCTCGGGTGCGTATTGGTAAGGCATGCTGTCTGTTGGACACTTGGTAGCAGTCTTTGACACGGCGAAGGTCCTGAATTGGAGGTCTGCGGCTATTCATGCCTCGACCATTTCCTGGAGAATGATATCTATACACATAGCATGTACTGTTTGAGGAAGATTCTTGAGAACAAAGAGTGTCATGGCATTTTGCTCGATATTGGAATGCCGATATTCCACCGCAACAACCGGTTCAATGCCCGTGTTATCTGCCTGGACGGCCGCATTCTGTTGATCCGACCCAAGGTGAGCCGTAGTGCTGTCTCTGGTTTCTGCTTTGCAACGCTGCGACTAGAGCTCCCCAATGTTTGTCATGGATGCTGATCCTTTAATACAGCTATACTTAGCCAACGACGGCAACTACCGTGAAATGAGATTCTTCACACCATGGGCCAGACCGAGGCACTGCGAAGACTTCAAGACTCCAATCGAGTTGGCGGATTTGCAAGGTGACGCTCCCATCATCATTGGCGATGCAGTCATCTCTACTCCAGATACTTGCATTGGCTGGGAATCGTGCGAGGAGCTATGGACCGTCAATCCTCCGCACAACATCATGGCCTTGAACGGCGTCGAGATTATCAGCAACTCCTCGGGAAGCCACTTTACTCTGGTTTGTCCAACTTCGATCCCATGCAGTTATTGACCCCGAAGGCTGACCAGGTCAATAGCGGAAACTCAACCAAAGAGTGGAGCTAATCCGTGAGGCAACGCGAAGGAACTCGGGATGCTACGTATACTCCAACCAACAGGGAGGAGATGGTGAAAGACTTTACTTTGACGGTACATCAATGATCTTCCAGAACGGCGCCCTCCTCGCTCAAGCCAGTCAATTTTCGTTAAAGGAGGTTGAAGTCGCCACGGCCACTATTGATCTGGACGAGATCCGTGCAAAGCGCTTTGCACCATCCAGCGCTCAACAAGCAACACAAGTGCCCGAGTACAGGAGAATACACATCAAGTGGTCTCTCTCTTCAACCCAAGAGGCATTGAGTATGCGTCGGTTCCCGTCGCCAGAGATCGAACCCCACTACTTCCGACCTGAAGAGGAGATTGGCTTCACCGCTGGCGCGTACTTGTGGGACTACTTGAGACGGTCAGGAACCGCCGGATATCTGGTTCCGCTGAGTGGTGGCATCGACTCCTGCGCCACCGCCACAATGGTCTTTGGAATGTGCAGGATGGTTAAAGAGGCTTGTGACGCCGGAGAAGAGCAGGTCATTGCAGATGTCAAGCGTCTGTGTCATGGGAAGGTACCCGACACACCAGAAGCCTTTTGCAACAAGATCTTCCACACCATATTCATGGGCATGAGCCGGCAGAGCTCCAAAGAAACGCGCCAACGGGCCAAAGATCTATCGGCTGCAATCGGCAGCTATCATCTTGACCTCGACATTGACGAGGTCTTCAACGCTCAGAGGAATCTAATCGTCAAGCATCTCAACTTCGAGCCTCAGTTCGAGGGGACAAAGGCTCAGAATTTGATGTTGCAGAACATCCAGAGCAGGTCGAGGTTGGTGACTGCATACGAGTTCGCGCAAATCTTGCCGGAAACCCGCGGTTGGAGTGGAGCGTTGCTCGTCCTAGGCTCGGCAAATGTGGGAGAATCCTTGCGTGGGTACCTGACCAAGTACGATTGCAGCAGCGCAGACATCAATCCCATAGGCAAGTCAGATCCCAATCCCCTCTGGTCAAAGGTGGTTGACTAATTCAACGTCAACAGGGTCGATCGACAAGACCGATCTCAAAAGGTTCATCAAGTATGCCAAAGACGCTTACGGCATACCGTGTTTGCAAGAGTTCTTGGATGCCGTACCAACAGCGGAACTCGAACCGATAACAGAAACCTATGTCCAGTCGGACGAAGCCGACATGGGGTTCACATACGACGAGTTGACAACGTTCGGGCGTTTGCGCAAGAACGGGCGGTAAGACACTCCCACGGGTAGATGAGGCGTCTCTGACTTGAGAACAGACTAGGACCCCTCGGAATGTTCCGACGACTCGTGCACGAATGGGGAAGTGACCGTCCGAACCCTGACGATGGGCCTGTCTACACGCCTCAGGAGGTAGCAAAGAAGACAAAGCTGTTCTATCACTACTACGCTCTGAACAGACATAAGGTACTAGGGAGTTCTCCATGCACTGTGTAGAAGGCTTACATTGGCAGATGACTACCTTGACGCCCTCGTTGCATAGCAATGACTATAGCCCTGATGATAACCGGTAGGTTGCTTGCTCGATTTATCCCAACTTTTGAGTACACGGCTACTCTGACCACTCGTGACAGATTCGACTTGAGACCCTTCCTCTACCCTCCTTTTTACAAAGACAGCTTGCAATTCCAGATGATAGACGAAGAGCTCGCGAAGATCGAATCTTTGGAAAAGGAGACTACGAGAGAATCAGGTCAATGATGTGGGCGAGATGTCCGCAGATTGATGGGGAAGGAATGGGGATACTTGTGCAAGCACAACAGTTAGACGTCGCGCAGTTCAGCGGGATGGCGAATGCTCTTCCATTCCTAGCTTGAGTCATGGTCTAGTCATGCCCCTGACTCGAGAGATAATGTCTTGAAGTCTGGATCCTTGAACCAAGCCGAAATTAGCGCTTACTAAACCTTTTTAGGTCAGCCAAAAATCTATTCTTTCGGCTGAACGCAAGTCTATACTAACATCTTCTTCAAGAGTGCTCCAGTCTTGTGGCCAGTACGAGTCCAGGAATGGTAGCGACTGGCGGGAGATCACCTCGGGAGATCACCGACACTGCGAGGTGTCACAACGATCTAATACAGCTTTGTCGACGTCCCAGCTATGCGAATAGCCGCCAGATACAGCTCTATGGTTTAGCTGCTCCCTGCAATCGCAATGTCTCCTTAGCTAAACCAAGAGGCGGGCAGCACTCCGTAGAGGCATATATCCTTCCTGCACCACGCGCCACGTTGATTTGACCCCAAAAAATCATGGCGTCGAACCCACCAATTGCTCTTTTAGGGAATCCAGGCGCTTTATACAAGCCACATACGGGTTGTGCATGCAGCAAAGCCAACAATGACCCCTTGAGGCTGGCTGAGGAGATGTCCAGGCTGTTGGCCATATCGACAGCCTAAGGGGATGTTCTGCGTGTATAATACTCTCCTTGTCCTTCCTGGTGTCGTCTTCGTAGCGGGAGACCGTTCGAGTTCATACGCCTCTCGTAGAAATGAAGCAGACACTCGCCGCCGTCATCTCGCTCTCACTGCTTGGAGCTCACGCCTCCGCTTCATTTTGCAACAATTTCCCGTACGCGGACTTCCTCCGTCTCTCCAAGTTGCCGGACGCAATCCAGTATTGTTCGTCCCGCTTCCCTGTCGCGAAGCCCACATGTAGCGCTGTTGTGGCAAGGCAAAGCGATGTCGTGGCCTCTACTATCACTGTGACCATGACCGAAAGCCCGATAATTACAACAATCACGACAGGAAGTCCTGTTACGTCGACAACTTTGGCAGTAATGTAAGACGAAGCTGGGGGCGCTACGTCGGACGAGGCTACTTGTGCTGACCGGAACAGAACACCAGATGCTACGACCACCACAATCGCGACGAAGAACTGCGCTGCCCCGACGCCTGTACGCAAGGGACGACGAGCACTCGCACCTAGAGCCCGTTCGTCGAGCGTGCCTTCGTCGTCGACACGGAGGAGTACTTCTAGTACGCGCAAGTCTTCATCCACGTCTTCTAAGCGTTCTTCCACGTCTTCGAAGCCTACATCGACGTCTTCCAAGCGCTCTTCTACGTCCTGTAAGCCTACGTCGACGTCCTCCAAGTTTCCGTCCACCTCCAAACCTACGTCGACATCTTCTAAGCGGTCTTCTACATCCTCTAAGCCTACAACGACGTCCTCCAAGCTTTCGTCGACCTCCAAGACGTCCTCATCCACCAAGGCCTCCACGACAAGCATCGACAACCTGGCTCTCGTGCTATCGAAGCTCAAGGGTGAAGCAGTCGCATTCGCGAGCACGCTCTGCTCCTGTATCCAGCCGGCACCCTCCTGTTCACCCGTCCCAACCCAGACCGTCACAACCGTCATAAGCACAAACACTATCGTCAACGTCGCAACTACTCCGATCACGACGGTCTACGTGCCCAACACAAGCACTTTCACCGTCACCTCAAACAGCGCTCTCCCCATCTCGACCGCCACCGCATACACCTCAATTCCTTGCACAGATGCCTGCCCCGCCGGAGTCTTTCCTATCGATGCTACGCAGCCCAACCCGCCTCCAAGCAACTTGAGTTTTTGCAGAGCTAACTCGCAAGACTGTTATTGTTTCATCGCTGCAGAGGGGGGGACCGTCTGCGCTTTTGACTCATCCTGCTCCGTTACGGAATGCACGAACAATAGCCAATGTTCTGACGAAGAGGTGTGTATAGTAGACTCGTACTGCGGGGGTGGGCATTGTTTTCCTAGGTGTCTAAATTGAAGATGGCCCACATTTGGGTCACTGTTCACGGCGGTCGTTGTAGGCTCAGATATCTTGCAAAGAATAGATCTTGTTCCGTCCGTTACTCCTCTTTTTGTAGTCAAACGATTCATGGTCCTGGTAGAAAACAGCTCGCAACGAGCCTGCCTCGATCAAAGGGTACAGTACAGTACCTTGGCTGTCCGAGGGAAGATCTCTCGTATTTGTGACGCTAGTAAATCTCATGTTCCAGCATTTTAAGTTACACGGGCATGAGCGTTTCTTCCCTCCCCCAGCACACAGTGGCCCCAGTTTATCCCGCAATCCAAAGCATTCTCACGCTTTAGAGCTACCTCCATCATGCCCGCGACCCCCATAGTGCGAACCCTAAGATGCCCACGCCAACAGGCTCCTGCTACTGCCGCAACATAACCTACGACCTAACCCTCGACTCCCTCGACGACGCCCGCACCACCCTCTGCCACTACAAGGTACCCTGCGTCCCCTTTCCTTCTCCACCCCCCTCCTTCTCCCCGTCCCTGTTCCCCGTCCTTGTTTCATTTCCTCCTGTCCCCTTCAGAAGAACTAACAAAGCCAATCCAAAAAAGCCTCCGGCACAAATTACGACCTCACAGCAAAAATGCCCCATCTCCTCCCATGCGCTACACTTTGGGTAAAGGCGAAGATTCAAAAGCAGGACTACGGCTCGGGGGAGTTAGTTGTACAGGGAGTTCTGCGATAACTGCGGGAGGTTTTATTTGTGAGTATGGGGAGGCTGGTGGGGAGAAGTTTAGGTGATTTATTTCTATTTGATACTGAAGGGAGGAGGGAAGGAGAGGAGGGAAAGGGGGAAGAGGGGCGGAAGGAGAGGTGGAGGGGGAACGAACAGGAGGGAAAGAAGAGAGGAGGATGAGGGTACAGAGAGAGAGAAGAAGAGGCTAGTACGAAACAGGTATATCGTTGTAGGGAGTTTGGATGATCCGGAGAAGTTGCCGCCAAAGGGGGAGTTTTTTCTGCTCGAGGACGGCGACCTGGATGCCGGGGATTCTTGGTGAGCGTAGGATGCAGGAAGTGGAATGAACGGGACTGACTGAGATAGGGATATTCCATAAGCGACGTTAGAGGACAAAAGGTGGTCCGCGATTACGACATACGAGACGGGAGACGGAAATAATGCGCTGATCATAGCGGCGGCAGCGGAACCGGATGACTTGGAACAAAGGCACGCACAACGCATCCATCATTGAGCAGAGAAAGGTATCTTCAATTACGGCTATACATGAATCGAAGACCGAGCTGTGCATCCAGCCCGCAAGAGTAGAACGCCACATGGATATACATACAATGCAGAATGCTCCAATTACGACCTCAGCCCAAGCAAGAAGCTTCCTCCCTTTGACCCGCTCTCTCCGCCGGAGCCGCCACCAGGGATGTACGTGACGTTGGGGTTCTTGCTCATCATCTGAGCAATCTCCTTCTGTGTCTCTATCCTTCTGATCATGATGAGACCTTCGCCTGATTTGGCAATAGCTCTTGAGATATGGTCGGCAGCCTCAGCTTCACCCTCGGCCCTGATGACGTTGGCTTGTCTCTCCTGTTCTGCCTTCTCGACGACGAATCTCGCCCTCTCTGCCTCCTGTTGGGCGATCTGCTTCTCTTCAACAGCCCTTGTGAACTCCTTTCCGAACGTCATGTGCGTTATTGAGACGTCTTCCAAGGCGATGTTGAACTCCTGTGCACGCTTAAGGAGCTCTGTTCGGATGCGGTTGCTGACGGCCTCACGCTGGGTGATGAGCTCTGCAGCGTCGAACTGGGCCACGATGGCTTTGAGGACTTCGTTACCGATGGAGGGCAGGACTCTTTCGTCGTAGTCTTGGCCAAGGTTCTGTGGTCCACGTCAGCAGTCATCCTTGACAACATCCTCGGCGCTCATCAACGTACCTGGTAAATCTTTGGCAACATCTTAACCTCCGGTCTGTGCAACACCCTGAGCGTCAAGCTGACCATCTGCAAATCCTTCGAACCGGTGGTGGTGGAGATATTCCTCGGTCTCGTCCGGACATCATAGATGATGCTCTTCTGTAGCCAGGGGATCAAGAAGTGTGTGCCTTCGTTGATGACATCCTCCTTCACACCGGAAAGTCTGTCGAAGATGACCGCTCGAGTGCCACCCTTGACATCGTAGAGGGAGGCTTGGATGAGCGAGACACCCACGGCAGCCGGGATGGCCCATCTGTAAAGGGTGTTGAGAGCCTGCGCCATCTTGAGAGGTGAGAAGGAGACGGACGAAGATGAAGAGGCGATTGTTGAAGCTGAAGTGGTGATACCGTTCGTTCATGCAGCTTTGCGGGCAAGAGTTCATGAGCTCGTCGATTTATGACTAGCCGAATCAGGACTAGCCCCTTCGACCTTCTTAACGTTCAGCGTCCACGGCCAACTGCAACCCGCATCATCAAAAGCTTTGCATCTCCACTCCACGACTCAATTGCCTATCGCCTTACCTTCGAGCTTCACATAAACTACAGTCACAATGGGTGGTCAAGGTGGTCCCGGAAAGTGCGTACTCCAGTTGCGCGGCGGAGCTACCCATCGCCGCAGCGCTGAACCTTGGCTATACACGCCGGCAGCGAGTACATACCTCGAAGCGCATGCTAACGTCTGAAAACAGGTATATGGGCTGGTGGGGAAGTCTCGGTATGTTCTAAATCAGTGGGCACATCTGCCTTCTCCCTCGGTCTCCTCCACAAAACCTCCGACACCATCCTCCCGACCGAGCAGACGAGCGGAACTAACGCCTCTTTAAGGTTCACCACCACAAAAGGGCATCGTCACCTACGGTCTCTCCGCCAACAGACAAAAGGCCCTCGCCGGTGCCTTCGATGCCGCAGTCTTCAATAGCTTCCGACGGTTCCGCAACCAGGTGCTCTACGTCGTTCCTCCGTTCATTGTTGCATACCTGACGATGGATTGGGCTATCAAGAGGTAGGCGTTGGTTACATAGGAGGTGGTAACAGAAGTGCTAATGCGAGTACAGGAACGAGTACCTCAACTCGAAGCAGGGCAGAGCGGAGTTTGGCGAGGACGAGTAAGGGAATGTACAATTTCGGACGAGGGGCGGAGAGCGAGGGAGTGGCATTGCATTGTATCGTACAAGCACACAATAGACCGTGTAAAACATTCTTTCACAAAGTGGAAGCGATTCGATCCTTACGTGGTTCCTACGGGATCTCGGACAGGATTCGTAGCTGTGTTCTAATGTTACCGTGATCAACGGTCAGTAGGATAGTAGCAGGTTGCCGAAGAACCTCTCTACAGCTGGTAAACGCAGCATCTTCTGGACGCTGCGGCTGAACAAGTGCTTCCCATTCGTTGCAAACGCGGCAATGCTTACGTTCCTTCGAAATTCGAAGTACCTCTCCCGGCGCATGGAGGGGGAGGGTACCGGTTGACCTGAGATGGCCACGACAATCCGGAACACGGACAAAGGAGAAGGCAACTTAATCCAATCTTCAGTTCGTATTCCGCCACTCATTCCAGATCTCACGCCCAGAATATGCTAGTATCTATCCAAGACTTTGTGTTGGCATATGCAAAATGGCTCACCGTGGTCACTTGCATGCCAAGACAACCTTGCTCCAGGCAGCACTTGAACCAAGCTGAACCTCTATCACGACACTACAATTGCCCATGCTATAAAGTCGTCCGGTCTTTTTCTACGGTATCATCAAGGAGGCTGACCGTAGTCTTCACTTCCCAGCTGAACTTGAAGACACATCTTATCTAAATCTCTCTCCACCGGCAGAACTGCCATATCCCACCCAGCATGCCAGCCATCTGCAAACCGTCTCCAGAACTCACTGGTGTCAATCATGACATTACCGTCAGCTCCGCCCGAGGTTTACTTGATTTTGATCCAAACCCGGAGAAACGGCTGGTTCTGCAAAATGAACTCAGCAGACAGCACCCTGACTCCTCCTTGATTCCAAACAGCAAGGGACTGGTCGGAGGCATCATCAGAGCTTTCCAACAGGACCTGCATCTGCGACTGCGGCCCGATGATGTGTGGTTAGCGATTGTGACGCAATTCTCCTTTTTTGTCAACGGACACGCCGAAGAGTTGAGACAACACTTAGTAGCTCACGAGGGAAAGACGCTAGTAATGATTGACATTCGGCCGTTCCACCTCCACGATTTCAGCATGGGATCCCTTGCACAGATGCTGGCGGACGAAGCCAAGAAGAAGGTTGTGGATCCTGAGTTGAGAGAGTGGATCTCTCCCGACTTCAGCACCACCACCGCACACGACAGAGACATGTCCGGCATGGTGATGCTCGGCGCGATGCAGAAGTACTTTGACTACGGCATCCAAGAGGGCTGCGGGTTCCCCTCGGTCACGCTGGAAGGCGAAAAGTCCGACTGGGAGAAGCTCCTCTCCAGGCTCGACAGACTCTCCCGATACGGCGAGCAAAGCACCCACTGGGGTTTGCTCTTGTCCGCTGTGGTCCGCCGGATGATCGCCACCTTCGAACGCCCCGACGACCAAGACATCAAAGACTTCTGGCTGCGGGTCGCGCACGTTCGCGGTCCACTCAGCTCTGGGGATTTCGAGCGGACTCTGGATGGCTGGATCACGGCCTTCTGCTACTGGGACAAGGACGGCAACAGGATCCGAGAGGCCCCAAACGACCTGAAAGGTCAAACGGAGGAGCTGGTGTATGATGGGGTTACGTTCCCGCAGATTCTGAGAAAAAACCTCCCGGTTGCTCTTTTTTCGGTGCCTGTTGGAATCTATCACGGAGGAAAGGAGCCCGCTTACTACATTACGCTCAAGGCTGGGTGCGTTGGGATGGAAGGGACGAAATCAGGAGATGGGGAAGGCTACGACACTGTCCAGCCTCTACATGGCTGGTGGATGTTGGAAGGGAAGGATGAGGACTTTGGATGGTAAGGAGCGATATCGACAATGGAGATGAAATACAGCTTGAAGAATGGTTGACCTTGTAGGCAATTATGGCTCATCAAACTCGTGTCTCCTGTCAGAGGATGCTACGATGCTTACTTGACTTCCTGCTCCTTGTCGATGTCTTACCTTTTAGCACAGCATCCTTCCTTTCTGCTATAGCCCGCTCACAATGCTCAGCTTCCTGCGATTTCACTCCTGCTTCGAAACGATGTTATCACAGCAACGTATTCAGCATAGAAGGAGTTCTCGCTGCATTGCCAATACGCTACGCAATCAGGAGCCAAGCCAAGCAGACAGACGTTGCTGATGCCCAAGTCTTATCTATCATGACGGATTATCAACAACGGCTGCACCCTGATGCAACCTCCATCAAGAGCCAGCAGAATCAGCACTGACATGATCGCGATCAAGATGTACTGAAATGCACATCGAGAACTACAAACTTCTTACCCGCGCTGAGTGAGCAGCCGAACTTTAAGCGGCAGAGGTACCTGTGCAGAGGTAACTCCATCGATCTTCACCACCATCCACTATCGCCAGACTGCTTGGCATCTCGTATCTTTCTCGGCCTCACTACGCAAATCATGAGGTCAACCTCGCCGGACTCGAGCAAGAGTCGCATGCGACCACCCTTTCGGGACGGTTGCTCTTCAGCTTTCAGCCAAGAGTGGCGGCAGAAAATCCTCCTCCTGTGCCGCCGAGGAAAGCCATCGCCATCTCATTTAGCAAGGCTGTTGTCAGCACGGATTTCGCCTGGCGAGGTTGGACGGAGGAACGGAGGAGCGGAGTGGGATGATCGATGCAACTCCCTTCCACCACTCGCGTGCTGAGGGTTATGAGGTAGGTGAGGCTGACGGGTGCTTATGAACGTGTGAGCACCTTTGCGTGCTGTCATACGGAGTACAATCATTTGGAACAGAAGCTGGATGCGCTCCTCCTGCATATGCGACCAAATGCAACACGATCCATGGCGTTGCACGTCCCACATCAACAGCAGTCAACTCAAGCATCACGAGCTTCTTGGACGACTTGGAGAGGGTCTTGCGAGAGAGCTTGTAGCGGCGCGAAGGAAGAGCCAATCGCTTTCCAAGCCACGACAAGCAAAGTTGGTCGGCCTGAAGCCTTTTCTCGGCGGCCTATCGACTTGCCTGTTCGGGCTACGAACCCCAAAGGTTTATCACGAGGGGGCTTGCTTCGCTAGCACGATAACAAAGCCAAGCAAATTGCTGAAGACAAACATTTCATTCTTCTTTCGAATCACCGCGCACCTCGTCAACCTCGTCGAATCAGAAACATGCCATCGTCACCAGCCTCGGCGTCTCTGAAATCACTTCCGCCCCTAGAGCCAACCACATCGCACGACCATTTGCCAAATTTCCATTGAAATGCCCTTCCAGAACATTTCCTTATCTGGTGGCACGTCCGGCATCCGCTCTGCATCGGCAGGTTGCAATCCGTCGCTAGCCTTCAGTGGTCCTCCCAGCCATGAGGGTGGATGGAGGAAAAAGCAAGCATGCTGTGGTCAGGCTGGTCCAAGCGGTTCCTGTTGGACTTTCCCAAAGGTATCTTCCATGCTGATTTCGCACAAAGGCTGCTCCCATGTGTTATCTCGGTGGCGCCGCAGCTGGGTCCAAGCTGCTTTTGCCCTTTCGTCACCCTCAATCTACGCACCGGATAAGGCTGCGCTGAAGGGTAGAACCGGCAGTCGATCATCTTGTTGCTCTGCTGTTCAACCAAGTGAAGCGGAAGGGTCAGATCTTACGAAGAGACTTTTCAAGCCGTACCTGGGAGGACCCTTGGCAGTTCTGGAGCTCGCAGGGCCCTGGTATCGACCCCACGCAGCATCAGACCTAAAAGGCCGAGATGTTGCACAGACACCAAGCCCTCGCCGTCGAGCGCCATGCCTGAACAAGCAACTACTCAAGCTCATCCATGCCCTCTTATCATGGGTGTCTCATTGTCTCGCCGCCAAGCCCCAAGACGTCGGCATCTCAGTGGTCGCACCCTTCGTGTCGGGCTTCCTCCGCCGTGGTTCCTCGGTCGTGATTTGATCGTTTGCGGTTGGATGGCGATACGGCTACGCCGAACCCAGACCCTGACGGGGTTAGTTCCAGACAGGCAATCGCCCTGGTGGTTGTATCTCCAAGGTGAAAGATGGGCCAAAGTGAATGGCGATACCCAAGGGCCCGGTAATCAC
Organism: Floridaphiala radiotolerans; assembly: GCA_022813185.1. Taxonomy (NCBI): domain Eukaryota; kingdom Fungi; phylum Ascomycota; class Dothideomycetes; genus Floridaphiala; species Floridaphiala radiotolerans. The sequence continues at coordinate 609,427 of JAKLMZ010000006.1, read as the reverse complement.
AGCTGGTCGGCAGGGTTACAGCAAGGCGTTATTCGGTATTCCCTTTTGCTTGCTCCCCCATATATATAGACGGACGCGTGCTGCCCCTCGTGTTTCCTGGTTCCCCATCGGTGTTACAACCGCCCATAACGACACAAGCTGTAAAAGTCGCGTGCTCGGTCACAAACTCAGTACCTAGCCTTGCCGTTGGCATTCCCTCTTTTACTCTTTCACCACTCAATCAAACAGCACATTGCTTGCTGAGGAAAGAAGAATGTCTTTCAACAACCACGAGTCCGAGAAGGACCGACAGGTCCTCGAGGCCAGCTCACCTGAATATGGTAGCGACTCCAGAGTTCAGGACTATGCCGACAGGAAAGGTTCAGTCGTCGGTGAGGCCGCCGCTCTGTACGGTGACATTGCGACCGTCGAGAAGTTTGGTTACGTAGAGAGAGGGTAAGGCTCATTCAAGCTTTCCTGATCATGTTGGCGGAAACTGACAGCTTCCCAGTCTCAAATCCCGTCATATCCAGTTCATCGCTCTCGGTGGTACCATTGGTACCGGTCTCTTCCTCGGTATCGGCTCCGCTTTCGTGCAGTCTGGTCCCGTTTCCGTCCTGCTTGGTTACACCTTCACCGGTATCGCCATCTGGGGTATGATGCAGTGTCTGGGTGAGATGGCCACCTGGATGCCTCTTCCCGGTGCCATTCCCCAGTTCTGCGCCCGCTACGTCGACCCTGCCATGGGCTTCGCTGTCGGCTGGAACAACTGGTACTCAAACGCCTTGACTCTCTGCGCCGAAATCTCCGCTGCCTCCGTCGTCATCCAGTTCTGGAACGACTCGATCAGCGTTGCTGCATGGATCTCCATTATCATCGTCCTCATCATCTTCCTGAACGTCTTTGCCGTCTCCATCTACGGAGAAGCAGAGTTCATCTTTGCCAGTATCAAGATCATCACCATCCTTGGTCTGTTGCTCCTCGCGCTCGTCCTCATGTTGGGCGGAGGACCTAACCACGACCGTCTTGGATTCCGCTACTGGAAGTCCCCCTATCAGGCTATGATCCCTTACATCGATACCGGCAGTTCTGGTCGTTTCCTCGGTCTGTTCGCCACCCTCGTCAACGCCGCCTTCTCGTACGGTGGTGTTGAGAACGTCGCCGTTGCCGCCGGTGAATCCGAGAACCCCCGCAAGAACATCCCCAAGGCCGTCCGCCGTGTCTTCTGGCGTATCCTCTTCTTCTACGTCCTCGGCTCCTTCTTCATCGGTGTCACCGTCCCCGCCAACGACGAGCATCTTTCCAACGGTGGTGCCGGTGCCCGTCGCTCCCCCTGGGTCATCGCCATCAACCGCGCCGGCATCAGCGGTCTCCCCTCGGTCATCAACGCCGTCATTTTGACCTCGGCCACCTCCTCCGGCAACGCCTTCCTGTACACCGGCTCCCGCTACCTCTTCGCCCTGGCCCAAAACGGTCACGCCCCGCGCGCCCTCCTCTACTGCACCAAGAAGGGCGTCCCCATCTTCTGCGTCGCCATCACCGCCTCCATCTCCCTCCTCACCTACATGACCGTGTCCGAGGGCGCGGGCAGCGTCTTCGGCTGGTTCCAGTCCCTCACCACAATCTCCTCCCTCTTCACCTGGTGCTCCATCATGGTCGCCTACATCCGCTTCCACGCCGCGCTCAAGGCCCAGGGCGTCGACCGCAACACCCTCGTCTTCAAGTCGCCCTTCCAGCAGAAGAGCCCCGTCATCGCCTACGGCTGCCTGTTCTTCTTCGTCATCATCATCCTCTTCAACGGCTTCGCCGTCTTCACCCGCGGCAACTGGTCCACCCAGAACTTCATCACCGCGTACGTCGGCATCCCCATCTACTTTGGATTCTACCTGTTCTGGAAGATCCTCAAGAGGCCGAGCTTCGTCAAGGCGAGCGAGGCGGATCTGTGGACGGGCAAGGCGGCGCTGGATGCGGAGGTTTGGCCTGAGCAGATTCCTAAGAACTTTATCCAGAAGGTTTGGTACTGGATTGCGTAGGGGAGCTGTGTGGTCTTGCTTTTGTGCTGTGCATTGCATTTGCATCTTTGCCTTGCGTCTTGGTTGGTTGTAAATACCATAGATTGAGGATTTAATCGAAATTGATCCAACGTTTGATGCGCCGTATGCCGCTCCAGTGAATATGTGCGTGATGTTATGATCCCCTGATGATACCGTCACTGTTATCATCCCAAACTGTGCACACTATCGATGCTGTCCATGAGCCGTAGAAATATATCTAAGTGCTGTCCGCCGTCATGGATTCAGGGTAACCTGGTCGAAGTATGTGGTAGGAGCGCCACGCACGTGACCACGTACAACTCTCGATGCATGAACGAGAAAGAGAATGAGATCCACTGAACTTTTATCCACAACAATAGGCAAACGGTGAGCAGAATGCTCTACCGCCGTATAGGAACCTAAGCAGGAAGGCTGTGAGCAGGACTAGTACAGACGAGATGGGACGGGAGGAGAGGAGGGTATCCAGATGAGGTTCGTGGCAGAGTGTGAAGTGGACAAGAAGAGCAATGGGTTCCGGAATAGGAAAGTACAAGCATGTTAAGTTGGTGTCCCGGTAGAAGGCGCACCGCCCGAGGCTGTCTCTTCGAGCGCAAAGAGCGGGCGGTGATGTTTACTGTGGTTTAGTTGCGAGTCAGGCAGGTTGTTTCCATGAAGAATAGAGAGCGGATTATTGGAATGGCTGTTTGTACTGAATGACAGTAAGAAAGAGGAATTGGATGGATGTCGCTCGATGAACATGAAGCTGCACAAACCACCCTTTGATTGGCCAACACCCACCACTAATGGAAGAGCAGAAAACCTACCTCCTCTCGAACTTCGGCTTCCTGTCGAGACAAAAGAAATCCTAGGCCACTTGCATCTGCATCCAAACCCTCAGCAGGATAACGTTTTTGTTTCAAAGCGTCGCGAAGGATGATGAGAAGGGCATTGACAAGATTTTATCCCAAGCCCCTTCCAATGACTAATGTTCCCCCAAATCCTTCGTGCACATCCCCTCCGGGCTCAACCTCGGATTGGTCGCTTACCCGTTTGAGACAGGGCACGCCCTACGCTGACGCTAGGCTGAGCATTAAGGGTGGAACTTGTCATTCATAGTTCATGTTTAGTTATGTTAAGCTTGCGAATGCGATTGCTTGAGATGCTTGCAGAGTTTTGGATGGGAGGCCTGGATGGGTTGTGGATATGGTTGGTGGAGGGGATTGATATTAGGACGGGGGTGGGCTAAAGGTAAAGGGACAGTGTCGTAGCAAGGTTGTAGAGATTCATAGCTGTGATTAGTGATGACTACCCCGAACGCTGTCGGAGGGGTTTCATAGACATCCATGACTTGTAGCAAGACTAGGTGGTTGTAGTGTACTTAGGCGTCCTCAATGGAGGATTTCCTTTAACAGCGGCGCCTGTAAGAGAGTACTCGAGCAATCCTGAAAAGCAAGTGTATTATCTATAATGAGTGTGAGCGGTCGAGACCAGAACAAGCCCTCTGAAACCCGCCGCTCCGAAGATACGGCGAGGATTCAGGACAGGGCAAGCAGTAAACATGAATGAGAAGCATGCCAGGCCAAGGCCATTCGATACATACAGGATAGCAATCTGCAGTAACTTATCGAGCTGAGCCGCAGCCACCAGGCGCAGGTGCGGCGGTGTTATGCACCATAGCGATTGAGACAACGCTCAGTGGCGGTTCTCGTCCAGAGTCTAGGAAGCAGCTCCAGAAAGGGGTGCTGGTACGGCCAGTGGACTGAGATAACGGTGGTACTTCGTAAGCGAAGTCAGACGTAACGGCGGCCTAAGCTAACACAAGCCTCTGCGCCCTACCGTGTACGGTGCATGGTTCGCATGTCAACGTTGTCGCCGGCCTGCCAGGTGGTGGCAGCAGCTCGCTCAACCTTTTCAGGTTGGCTGAAGTGACGTGGTGGCTTTAAGTATTGCTGTCTTTAGGAAAGACATATAGTCCGTCAAACTGGACTTGATCTTCGGAAACGATCAATCGTAGTTGCCCAGGCCAACCTGACTTGCAAAGGCGGTGCTGATGCTCCTCACATCGTCGTCATCGTAGCCGACCGGTCTCAACCCATTGCGGTAGCCTTGACCAACCCTCTCCTGGCCACTGCCCTCCACATACCTCTTGAGCCTATCCGATTGCGACAAGCTGGCGTGCTTATTCAGTTCATTCAGGCTGACACCGGCGAGACTAACGCCACCTTTACCGTCATGAACAACGCTGCTGGTAGTATCCGTAAGCTCACTAGCAGCGACAGATTCACCAGCCACACTAGGAGCTGGCTTCTTGGTTGCTTGACGGCCGGCAGCTCCAGGAAGAGTCGGCCAGGTCTCGGCAAAATTCTGATACATGGCCGGATAGCTGGAGTTCACACCAACACCACCAAGAGCGGAGGAGTGCACAGAGGAGATGTCGTCTGGAATGTAGCCAATGATGCTACCATTGTCATTGTACTCTTGTCGCGATGGCCTGCCGTTCGTCTGGCTCTTGCCGTTAGCTTGTCCGGCGGCGCCACCTTGGAACGCCATCTGGTAGCGTTGAGGACCACGGTAAGATTGCTTCGGCCGGCTGAATTGGAGCATGGAGACTTGAAGGTTGGTCAATGGTCCTTCCACCAAGCAGTTGCGTTGCTTGAAGTGAACCAAGAGGTAGTGCCACAGAGGATGCTTGCTAAGCACCTTCGGGTTACCCAAGATGACCAGACCATACTTGGCCCGCGTGAGGGCGACGTTAAGACGACGAGGATCGCTCAAGAAACCGATGCCTTGGTGATCGTTCGATCGCACACAGGACAGCACAATGAAGTCCTTCTCACGACCCTGGAACGCATCGACTGAAGCAACTTCGATCTCCTTGTACATCTCCTTCTTGAAGCTGCCACTTGACTGCATGGAGCTAACGACATAGCTGCGTTGGCCCTCATATGGCGTAATGATACCAATGTCTTGGGGCTTGACGCCAGCCTTGAAGAACCTGGTAACAATCTTCTCGACGTTTGCTGCTTCAGTGCGGTTGAGGTAAGACGTGCCACTTGCGGAGATTTCTTCATTGCCCAGGTTCGACCAAAACATCATCGGCGCATCAGCTACTGGCCACGGGAAGTCGACCTCGCGTCGCAGACGTTGCTGGACCGTGACACCATTCTGAAGTGTGCCTTCGTAGAACATGTTCGACGAGAACTCTGACAGGCACGGATGCATGCGGTACTGAATCTCCAGACGAATAGGAGCACAACCCAGAATGATCAAACGCTCGAACAGTGACTGATTAAGCCCTGCCTTTGCAGCCTTCTTGTTCATAATAACAGGACCCAGCTGCTGGTGATCGCCAACAAGCACAACTTGCTTGCACCCAAGGACAAGCGGAATCATACACTCAGGTTCGGCGGATTGAGTAGACTCGTCGATTAGGACAGTCCTGAACTTGAACTTTGACAAGCGTGGATCACCGGCACCAACGCAAGTACAGCAGACGACGTCGGCATTGCTCAAGATCTCCCTCTCCGCAGCTCGCACAAGTTGCTTGTACTTCTTCTCATCCTGAGATGAAAGTTCCCCGAGTTCTGCCTTGAGCTGACTGAGCTTGTTGAGCTCGGTGTTGCTATCATTCATGCGAACCTGCTCGTGAAGAGACAGGAAGCTGACTGGAGAATCAACATCTTCTCTGCTCTTGGCCGTGACACGAACGACCTTGAGTCCAGTACGGTGAATGCGCTCACAAAGTTGATCAACCGCGACGTTGGAAGGCGCGCACACAAGGACTTGACCGCCGGAAATCTTGGCCAGATGGTAGATAATGGTTGCAGAGGTGACTGTTTTGCCTGTTCCAGGAGGTCCCTGGATCAGACTAAGCGGCTTTGCTAGGACGCTCTTCACGGCATTGATTTGACTGCCGTTCAGCTCTGGCAGACCAGGAACGCTGAACTTCCGGGGTATCTGCGTCTTCATGGGCTGTACAGCAACCTCGTGTCCCAGTAGCCGGTGGAAGATATAGCCTGATACACTCATCTCGTCAATGGCAAATGTCTTCATGGCGTGCTGCATGCGGTCGAAAGATGTTGCCTTCCAGACATAGTCCGCAGAGAAGTTGTGCGTGCATTCGGTTGGAACAGACTTGTGGTCGCCTCCCTTGGTCCTCAATTCGATGGTAACTTCATCGGAGATGTTGTTAGGAATCTTGATAACATAGCCAACGCCTTCCCAATGGGGTCGAAGCTCTCCAGTATAGCGCAATCTCATTTCGTCACCCACTGCAAGCTTGACATCGCCCAACTCCAACTTTGGGAGCATAAAGCTTGCCAAATGCTTGTTGTTGAGTCCAAAATCCCAGCGTACGACCAACCCATCCTGAGATTGTGACTCCTTGAGCTTGCGATCGTAGTCCGCTTCAATCTTAACCAATGGTCCGAAGATGTTCTGGTACTGGTAGGCATCGTCGTAATGTAGGAGCACTGGAGCCGGTTCGTCGTCCACAGCTTCACCCTTTTCCAAGTCTGCAATAGTGGCACTCGCATTCTCCTTCCATACCTCCTCCAGCTTTGCGATCATTTGAGGGCTGAGGTGGCGCGCGCGCAACTGTTCTTGGTCGGTAGGGGCTGCAACGAGCCACGTCAGGAAAGACCGGTCTTCAATAAGGGGTTGCCAGCGCGAAGCATCCCAGTTCATGTCTTTTGACGATGGCATAGCAGCGCATGGCTGGCGACACAGTAGGACCACAATGCTGTCACTCTTGGCCGGGATGAATCCAAGGAGGAAGACATTCTTCGTTCCGCAGTTGAAGCATTCCAGGACAGTATCACCTAGCGCCGAGGATGGGTGCAGCTGCACCTCCTTGTGCCTTGCGCGCACCAAGTGATTAACGATATGGGAGGAGGATGTGTTGCCGCGGGCGCTGCAGAACCACTTGTTGCAGGCGAGACACTTGACCACAGAGCCAGGACTGTGGATGCCGCAGTACCTATCTTGCGTTAGCATGACCCAGGGCGGCCTTCTCCGTATGACTTACGCGCAAGCGTGTGGTGGCAGCTCAACCTCCTCTTCCTGCTTGGGGCCCTTGCCGTTTGCTCCTATAGCCATGCTTGCCATGCTCTCTGCATCATCGTCGTCAAAGATGTCCGTCTCGTCATCGTCATCCTTCCTCCGCCTCCTAGGGCCACCATTCAAGTTCCCCGCTCCATATTCTCTGTCTAGCGCGCCCTCGTCTGCATCGATTGTGGAAACATCGTCTCCGGCGTTGATGGCTGCGGCTGAGTCCGAGATGAGCTGGTTCTGGATGTTGTTGAAGGCCTTTTCCATGACTACTCGACAAAGCGTTGCCCTCGATCTCCGATTACCACCACTGCCCTTATGCGGGCGTCTGTCCTGTGGGTGAGCTGAAGTTGTTGTTCAGCTTCTAGCGATGCTCAGTGGCGTGGTTATAGATGCCGATTACAAAGCTGCCTCGACCGAGCAAAATCCCGAACAGAGGCAGAGCTACTTCTTTGCAGAAATAGCGAGTTGCTCAAGGAAAGTTGGGGAGTCCGAAAGTAAACTGAGGCTGTGGAAAGTTTGTGAGAGCTTTCTTTACTTGAAGATGAGTGGAGCAAGCGCTCCTACGAAGTCTTGGCAACATTGCTTCCGATCGGTAGCGGGACCCCCACCGTCACGGGCGGTGTGCGGCGACGGAGCGGCAGAATTTTTGAGGTTCATGATGCTGAACATGGTTATCAGACTTTGGATTTTATACTGCTTCCATTGCGTAGACACTTAGCTTCTCAATCCGACACAAACTCTTCACCACTGGTTCAGCGGTCCCCTCGGCTTCTTGCTCCCTGTCACTATCCCGACTGCTATCGTCCACGTACCCTCTCCAACCAGCCTTCCGCACTACAATCTTAGTATACCAGATCACCACCTTTACTATACCTTCTCCCACAGCATCTCTCAGCACACATACACAATGATTGTAAGCACGCCCTGTCTCTCAACCTCCCCATTTTCCCATTCCCCCAACCACCGCTAACCTCCCCCAGCGCCGACAAGCCCGCCAACGCCGCGACTACCTCTACCGCAAAGCCCTCACCCTGCGGGACGCCGAAACCGCCGAAAAGCGCGCCAAGCTCCGCGCCTCCCTCGCATCTGGAAAGCCCCTCGACCCCTCCATCGCCAACGACACCTCTCTCCGCTCCGACTACAAATACGACGAGTCCAAGCCCTCGCTCACCACCGCTGAAGAACTCGAGCTAGACGACGAGTACGCGCACCTGAGCGGCGTCGTCGATCCACGAATCCTGGTGACGACCTCGCGGGATCCGTCGTCCCGTCTGGGCAGTTTCGCAAAGGAGATCCGCCTGCTCCTCCCCACGGCGATACGGCTGAACAGGGGAAACCTCATCCTGCCGAACCTCGTGCAATCCGCCGTGTCCTCCGGGCTGAGTGACATCATCCTCCTGCACGAGCACCGCGGCACCCCCACCGCGCTGACAATTAGCCACTTCCCGCACGGTCCCACGGCGTCGTTCAGTCTGCATAACGTCATGCTCCGGCACGACATCCCCAACTCCTCCCGCGGCACGGTGAGCGAAAGCTACCCGCACCTCATCTTTGACGGCTTCACCTCCCCCCTCGGCAAGCGCGTGGTCAAGATCCTGAAACACCTGTTCCCGCCCAGGGAGCCGCTGGGGCGGAACAACAAGATCGGGAATAGGGTGGTGACGTTTAAGAACATTGAGGATAGTATCGAGGTGAGGCATCACGTGTTTGTGAAGACGGGGTATCAGAGCGTGGAGTTGGCGGAGGTGGGGCCGCGGATGACGATGCGGTTGTTTGAGATTCGGGGGGGGACGTTGGATAATAAGGATGGGGATGTGGAGTGGCATATGAATCAGTATACGAGGACGGGGAGGAAGAAGGATTATTTGTAGGGTGGGTGGAAGTGGGCGTTGAGAGGTTGAGACGTTGAAACGGTCAGGTAGATCGTATACAAGAGCAGCATGAGAAGGCGTTGGGACTGGAGTTTTGTGGGGTTTCAAAAAGGTATTAGGGTGTTGAGATATCCAACTTATAGCGACGTCTCAAGTAACTTTAGGAGGTCACGAGTCACACAGTAGAAAAGTATTGTGGCTCCGTCGATGAGCGTAGTGCTCATCGACTAATCAATGCATTTGAGCTTTGTAGCAAAAAGAAGCTACACCTCTCCTTCACGTCCAGGCAGTGTGCCGGATAATGCTATGCTTAGGCTACAAGAGCCGTTCTCACGGTGCCTTCCCCTCCATCATTCATAAGGAAAACATCAAACCACCCATCAAAAGTGCTTGTGCTTGTTCACGGCCGTCGAAGATAATACAAAGTATGGATACAAGAATAAAAATGCGAGCAGTACAGTCCAGCTTGCTCGCGACAAGGCCGCTCGTCCG